>JXCR01135318.1:0-34604 GCA_002079205.1 Phalaenopsis hybrid cultivar
GAACGAAAAAAAATTGTTCATGTTCGTCTCGTCTACTTATCGAACAAATCGAACACAAACTCCTTGAAGAACCGAACACGAACTGTTTGCGAACAACGAGCTTTTTTGACAGCCCTAGGTGTCGTTGACGCCCATTCTGGCGCCTTCGGCGCCCATTCTGACACCATTGGCGCCAGTGGCCTTTTAATTAATTCCGTGCTTTCTGTCAAATGACACTGTCGGCGCCCAGTCTGGCATCATCGGCGCTGAACATTTCTTCTAAAACTCTATTTTGACTCCAAATTCCATCCATTTTACTTTATTTTTTTGCTTCAAGTGCTAAAAATTAACAACCTATAATAAAACATGAAAAATACCTTCCTTTAAAGCGCAATATCACAAAAAATGAGTCTATATATAGGTCTAAAAATGTATATAACGTTAAATTCATTTGATAAGGTTTATTCTCTTATTGAAGAGATGGTCACTAACAATATATAATGGCTTTCTAAAGAGTAAACCCTATGAAGGTTGCAAGTGTACATGCCACAAATGTGCTTTCAGTTCTAGCTTCTCAGGTAGCAACCATATCGAGGAAGCTAAACTAGGTTAGAATGAAGTAATTAAGGAAAATTCGTTTGAACAAGTGGTTGATGTTATTACTTCATCATTTGATCCCTAAATATGATTAATAATAGGCTTAACAACCCTTATTCTAATGTCTATAACACAGGTTAGAAGAACCATCTTAACTCTAACTGAAACAACTATTCTAGAGGGGGAAACCAACAATGGGAAAATAACCAGTCAAATCTTTTTGTAAATTGAAATAAACAGAGTAGTATTAATAATAGACCTTCTTTTCCTTCAAGATTTAACTCTAAGGCTTAATTTAAGGAAAAATAAGTTATCTTGGGAGGAGGTTGCATTGCATATGGGGAATCAACTACAAAGTCAATGTGCAACTATAAGGAACATAAAATTCTAGTTGGTACAGATTAATAGCTCACATAGTAGTCGACCCCAAGAACTTCTTCATAGTAACATTGAGATTAACCCTAAGGAGCAGCATAGTGAGCATGTGAAAGCTATTCAATTACGAAGTAGAAGAGAGTTGGAGGATGCAGTTTATAAAGAAAATTAAAATTGAAAAGGAGACTGTAAAAGCTGAAAGACCTTTAGAAGATATTTTTAAAGATTTGGAAAAATCAATCTCACTAATTAAGATTAACTTAGAAAAACCACCACCTCCATTTCCTCAAAGACACTAGAAATAAAAATTGGATAAATAATTTTTAGGTTTTTTGGAAGTATTTAAGAAGCTGATTATTAATATTTATTTTGTTAATGATCTGGAGTAAATGTTTAGTTATGTAAAGTTCATGAAAGATATTCTTAGCAATAAGAGGAAGTTGGTAGGCTATGAGATGGTTGGACTCAGTGAGAAGTGCGGTGCCATCATTTAGAAGAAGCTTTCACAGAAACTTAAAGATCCTGGGAGCTTTACTATCCATTGTGCAATTGGAGAAATATTTTCTTGAAAAGCTTTATGTGATCTTGGAGCCAACATTAACATTATGCCATTATCTACTTTCCAAAGGTTTGGATTAGGAGAGTTGTCTCCTACTACCTTGACCCTACAATTAGCTGATTGATCGATCACTTATCTAAAGAGGGTTTATAGAAGAAGTTCTCATAAAGGTAGAAAAGTTTATCTTCCCCATTGATTTCATTATTTTAGATAAGGAAGAAGATAAAGAAATTCCCATCATTTTAGGCATAACTTTCTTAGCCACTGGATGAGCTATGATAGATGTGCAAACAAATGAATTAACAATGAGGGTAAATGATCAGGAGATTACATTTAATGTTTTAAAATCTATGTAGCATCCTTTTGCATGAAATGAAGATGCGTGTTTTCTTATAGATTTAATTGAGTACTTTTGTAGTAGCCATTTTCAGGATAATTTTGAATTTAAAATAATACAGCCATAATTGAATGAGGAAAGCTCTGTATATTATGAAGATCAATCTGCTCTACTTGAGAAGATAATTTTAAGATAGTTAGGGAGGGGTTTAAAATTTTAGATAAAACAAAAAATAGCAAACCTATAGAGGAACCCCTTAAACTTGAGATAAATGTGCTTTTCAAATACCTAGAGTATGCTTACTTGGGGAAGTCATCTATATTATCAGTTATCATATCCTCAGAATTGACTAACTCACAAATAAAGAAATTAATGGAAATTCTGAGAAACTATTAGAAAGCTTTCGGATGGACCTTAGTAGATATGAAGGGGATTAGTCCCTTTATATGCATGCATAAGATTCTGAGGGAAGAAAATCATGAACCCCGAGTAGATCCTCAAAGGAGATTAAACCCAATTTTGAAAGATGTAGTTAAAAATGAAATATTAAAATGACTAGATACATGTACTATCTATCCTATATCAGATAGTGCTCGAGTTAGTCCTATGCACAATGGTCCTAAGAAAGTGGGAGTGACCGTGTCTATAAATAAATAGAATGAATTAATTCCCACTAGACATGTCACTTGGTGGCACATATATATAAATTATAGGAAATTAATTTTTTTTACTATGAAAGATCACTTTTCCTTATCCATTTTAGATCAAATATTGGATAGACTAGCTAACCATCCATAATATTGGATATTCTGGGTATCATCAGATACCTATAGCTCATGAGGATCAAGCTAAGACAATGTTCATAAGTCATTATGAGACTTTTGCTTTTTAAAGAATGTCATTTGGGTTATGTAACACACATGCTACATTTCAACCGTGCATGATGTCTATTTTTTGCGACCTAATTGAGAAAGGAATAGAAGTTTTTATGGATGAATTTTTAGTGTTTTGTCCTTCGTTTGACACATGTTTAAGTTATTTGGAGAAGGTGCTAAAACACTATGAAGAAACCAATCTTTTTCTTAATTGGGAGAAGTACCAATTTATGGTGCTGAAGGTATTATGTTAGGTCATAAAATTTCTGAAAAGGGCATGGAAGTAGACCCAAGAAAAGTGAAAGTTACTGAAAATTTGCCTCAGCCCACAATTATGAGGCGAGTTAGAAGTTTCTTAGGATATGTTGGATTCTAAAAACGATACATTTAGGTTTTGCCTAAAATCTCTAAAGCTTAATGTCATCGTTTATAAAAGGATACACTATTTAATTTTGACCATAATTGTGTAAATGTCTTTAACACTCTAAAAGAGAAGTTAGTCTCTCCTCTTATTACTATTTCACCTGATTGGGGGAAACCATTTAAGTTACTGTGTGATGCAAATAACTATGTTATTGGGTTAGTATTAGGATAATAACATGATAAAATGTTTAGAGTGATATACTATGTCAGTAAAAATCTTAATAAAGCTCAGATTAATTACACCACTACTGAGAGGGAGCTATTGGACTAAACCTTTGAGAGGTGTTATCAAGGTTAATGTTGACGGTAGTTGGAAATCTAATATAGTTGGTTTTGGTGGTGTATTTAAAGACTGTAATGGTTGTATTATTGCTTGGTTAGCACCTCCTTCATTATCTCTATCTCCTCTAGTTAATGAAGCTGAAGCTATTACTAATCCACTTATTATTGCTAAAATTTGTGGTTTGATTCAAGTGTTGTTGGAAATTTATTCATTATTGAAGTGGAATTATTTTTCTTTAAAAGTGGCTCACCCGAGTAATACTATTGTGATGATGAAATTTTTTTTGCTTTAGCTTCTTCTTTATAGGTTCCTTTATCCTTTGTACCTAAGAATGAGAATAAGCCTGCTAACTAGGCAAATAAGATGGGAGCTTCTTCTCAATCTTTTGTTGTGAGCAATGAGCTTTCTCTGCTTATTCATGGTGATAATATCTGGTTTCTTCATATTAGGAATGTGTCTAGTTTTCTTTGATTACGTGAGCTGTATTTGATTGAGGGTCATAGGATTTTTGATTTTTTAAGTTGATTTATATTTTTCTTTTATTTTTTGCTGTTCAGAAGAACTGCCTTATGCCAATTGTAATTTTTCTTGCGATTAATAAAATTTCCTAATTGTGAACTTTGAAAAAAAACAACATATTACATGCAAAAGCATATGAATTTTCAAAAGTTTATGGAGAATTTTAAAATTTAGATAATGATCCACCTCAAAATAACATGTTTTTAGTGCATATTTTATAAGCATTTTATGTACATTTTTTATGATATTGCACTTTAAAGGAAAATATTTTGCATGTTTTTGATTTCAGGTAAATGGAATGGACAATTAGAGAAAATGAGGAAAAAATGGAGCAAAAATAATGATTTTGTGTGGTGCTATTTCTCCACCGCTTGGAGCCATAGCCCCACATACAAGCAAGAAGGGCGCTATAGCGCCCCAAACTGGCGCTATAGTGCCAATAACAACCTTTCTAGAAGATACATTGAATTTGACCAAATTTTGAAGCAACCCTTAGTTATTTTTTGTTTTCTATTTAATGAGAAGGATTTGACCAAATATAGAGACCTTTTGGAGCGTCAAAACTTCAATTGGGCAACAACAGTGAGTTAGGTTTTTGATATTTTGTGTTCAAATGTAAGTGTGATTGTTTTTTGTGTGAAGAATTCTGGAGATTGCTTAAAGGAAACTCTAGAAGTTTGCTTGGGGAGAAAATATAAGTTACTTTGTATTTGTGTTGAAATTTTTTTTGCAAGACTTGTATTTCAATGCAAATGTTTTGTTTTTGTTTAATCTCCATGAATTCTGAGCAGTTACCTTTTTTTTCTTCTTAGATATGAGACTTAATCTTGTGGGATGAGAATGATTTAAAGATTTCTTTTTGCTCTTAAAAATTGTGATGGAATTTTCATTGAATGTTCATTTACTTTGCAAACTGGCCACTTGTGAGGTTAAAATCTGTTGAGAAACATAATGAATTGGAAAGGCTATGATTTTACCCAACCAATGGATATCACACTTTATTCTAGGTAGAGCCATTGTGATCACCTAAGGGGCAGTGCAAATAAATAGGAAGATAAGTTTTGATGGGCGTAGAATTGGTTAGATCTAGAGTGACAGACTAGATTCTTATCAATTTGGCTTAAGGTTTAGTACGCTGATGCTGGGATTCGGTCATTACAATGGCATAAGCTAGGGGCATCTAAAGATGAGAGATTAGATATCACTGATGTGGAGTCGAGATGTTAATAAATCAACCTTAAGTTAGCTAATGTTCTTTGCAAGCTCCGAAAGGGGGGTAAAAATAAGGTATGCTTTTATTTGTTGCAATACCTCAATTTTGTCTTAAATCATTTGAATCCTACATAGATTAAAATTTATTTACAAGGAGAAAAGTTTTCATAATATACATACTCTTATTTTATTTTGCTAATCTATCAAATTTAGTTGTTACTTTCTTTTTAGCTCTTCAAGTAGTGATTTTTAGTAAACATATCATTTTAGACCTCTTATCTATTTAGTTTGCAACTTAAATAGAATTTATGTGAGTTGATTTTAAGAGTTATCACATTCTTTATGGGATCGATATTGAGGTTTCTAAGAAAATTTAATATTACTTGAAATGATACATATACTTACGTAGTACCTTTAGTTTGAAAATCTATTATATAATTCATAAATCATTGCTTATGTTCATACTAGCAGCTAGATATAAATTGAGATATATTTTCTGGCAAAATTAAGGAGATTAAAAATACATATAAGTGCTGGTTGGGCAAAGTTTTTAACGTCATTGTTGGGGAATGCGACTGAACTTTTTGACTTACAATTTCATTTGAATTGTAAACTTATTAGATAATTTAAAATAAATAAAAAATAAAAAGTTTTGAAAAACTGAAAAACCAAAAAAATTAAGATTAAAAAAATTCAAAAATTATTTTCATTTTTGGTGTGTTATTTTATTTTCTACAAATTTTTACATTGTTCATGCATAGTTCTAAATTTGAAAATTTAATTTCTTACGATTCTGAATTGGAATGAACTATTAAAAAAATTGAAAACAAGTAAAACTTCATAATTCTCAAGAAAGGACAAACACATCGCAAAACAATATTGAAATTCAAACTGCTGAAAATGACATCATAATTTACAAAAATCTTTAATGGATTATGTGAACCCTACAATAGATGAAATTCATTTAAGCATTCAAACTTCATCTATAGAGGCTAACTCATTCGAACTTAAACCTTTGATCATACAAATTATACAAAATAATCTGTTTGGAGGAACAACATTTGAGAATCCCAATTTACATTTAGCTAGTTTTTTTAGAATTGTGTGTTACATTTAAATATGTTACTGTATCAAATGATGTCACCAGACTTAGACTTTTTCTTTTTTCATTAAGGGATAAAGTTGAGATATGGTTAAATTCGTTAGCACCTAAATCTATTAGAACTTGGGAAGATTTAGCTCACAATTTTTTGGCTAAGTATTTTCCACTTTAAAAAACTGCGAAGCTTAAAAATGATATTATTTCTTTTGCTCAGTATGAAGAAGAATCTATATATGAAGCTTGAGAAGGATTTAAAGAACTCCTTAAGAAGTGTCCACATCATGCTTTGTCAGACTGGTTAATCATTCAAAAATTTTTTAATGGATTAGTAGGATCCCTTAGATCCATTGTAAATGCTGCTGCTAGAGGTTCATTAATGTCTAAACCCTTTGATGAAGCTTATTCATTAATTGAAGAAAGGACAAAAAATAATTTTAAATGGCCTTCTAATAGGGTAAATCCTAAGAAAGTAGCAATTATTCATGATAACAATGCTATTTCAATGATTACATGTCAAGTTGCTGCATTATATAAGGAGATAGACAAAATTAGAATGAATTTTTCTCCAACACCTCAAATGGTTGAAGAAAATTCATTGGAACAAATGATTGATTCTCATACTTCATTGAAAATTATAAATGCTATCAACAGACCCCAATAACCCATATTCAAATTATTACAACACAGGTTGGAAAAACCAACCTAACTTTAATCGGAATAACAATGCTAGTGGTGGAAGTCAACAATGGGGTAACGCTCAAGTCAACCCATTGGGAAATTAGAACAACCGGGGTGGTGATAACTTTAAACCTACTTATCCTACTGGATTTAATCAACAAGTTAAGGAGAAGAAGTTATCTATGAAAGAACTGGTGTTCCAAATGGGTAACTATTTACAAAGTTAAAGTGCTACAATTAGAAATATGGAGAATCAATTGGGACAAATTACTAACGCACTTAGCAATATGCCTCAGGGAACACTTACTAGTAATGTAGAGATCAATCCTAAAGAAAAAAGTAAAGAGCCAAAGCAAGTTAAAGAGATCCAACTAATGAGTGGAAATGAATTAAAAGTTCGAGTTCAAAAAGAAATTGAAGTTGAGAGAGAAATTGAAGAAATTTAAAGACATGAAGAAAGTATTCCTAAGGAAGCAGAAACACCTAACTCTCCAACTAAGATTGATTTAGAAAGACACCCACCAATTTTTCCTCAAATACTTAAACAACAAAAATTGGATCGACAGTTTTCAAAATTTTTTGAAATATTCAAGAAGCTTACAATTAATATCCTTTTTTTAGGCTCTGGAATAGATGCCAAGTTATGTCAAATTTCTGAAAGAAGTTTTAAATAATAAAAAAAATTTATTGATCATGATACTGATGTACTTAGTGAAGAATGTAGTGCAATAATTCAGAAAAAGCTTCATCGAGAACTCAAAAATCCTCATAGCTTTACCATACATTGTGCAATTGGAGAAAAATTTTGTGGAGAAGTTTTATGTGATTTAGAAGCGAGAATTAACCTTATGCCACTATCTATATTTAAAAGATTAGGTTTAAGAGATATTTCTCCCACTACTATAACCCTACAATTACCATATCGATCTATCACTTATCCTAAAGGGGTTATAGAAGATGTGTTGGTTAAAGTGGATAAATTTATCTTTTATGTTGATTTTATTGTATTAGAGATAGAAGAAGATAAATAAATTTCTATTATCTTTGGGAGACCTTTCCTTATTGCCGGACAAGTAATGATAAATGTGCAAAAAAGGAAATTAACAATAAGAGTTAATGATCAGGAAATTACATTTAATGTGCTCAAAATAATGAAGTAACATGATGAAAAATGTTATAGAATGGATTTTATTAATGATATGATTGTTAATCATTTTCAAAGTAGATGTGAAGTCATTTTTGATCAAGAAGATGAAGCCATTTCAGAAGAGAAAGAACAAAAAGCTAAGACTGAAAGAGATTTTGAAGATGAATCAAATGAGATGATTACTGAGGATTCAAATTATGTCGAAGAAGAATATGAAATTGTAAATACTACTGAAAATATTATACCTCTAATTTCATCTATTGAAAAACTTCTGAACTTTAGATGAAAGTCTTGCCTAATTATCTAAAGTATGCATATTTGGGGAGCTCATCTACATTAACAGTTATTATATCCTCAGAATTGATTGCATAATAAGAAGAAAAATTATTGCAAATATTAAAGAATCTTAAAAAAGCCTTTGGATGGAAAATAATTGATATTAAAGGAGTCAGTCCTTCAATCTATATGCACAGAATTTGGATGGAAGATAACTATAAGCCTAGGGCTAATCCTCAAAAGAGATTGAATCTTATAATGAAAGAGGTAGTTAAGAAAGAAATTTTAAAGTGGTTGGATGCTGAGATTATTTATCCAATTTCAGATAGTTATTGTGTTAGTCTTATTCATTGTGTTTCTAAGAAAGGAGGAGTGATTGTGGTTGAAAATGAAAGGAATGAATTAATTTTGATAAATTAAATGCTGCCACTAGAAAAAATCATTTTCCTTTACATTTCCTGGATCAAATGTTGGATAGACTAGTAGGACACCATTGTTTTTTCTTTTTTAATGGATATTCTAGATACCACTAAATATCTATTGCTCTTGAAGATCAAGAGAAAATAACTTTTACTAGTCCTTATGGAACTTTTGCTTTTAGAAGAATGTCATTTGTATTATGTAATGCCCCTGCAACTTTTCAAATATGTATGATGTCAATTTTTCTATTATTTAATTCAGAAAGTAATTGAAATTTTTATGGATGATTTCTCAGTCTTTGGGACTTCTTTCAATTTATGTTTGGACCATTTAACAAGAGTCCTGAACTGCTGTGAAGAAACAAACTTTGTTCTCAACTGGGAAAAATATTAATTTATTGTTCCAGGAAAAATATTGTTAGGGCATAATATTTCTGAAAAAGGCATGAAAGTTGATCTAACAAAAATTCAAGTTATTGTTGAATTACCACCTCCTACTAATGTGAAGGAAATAAGATGTTTTCTAGGACATGCTGGTTTCTATATACGTTATATTAAAAATTTTTAAAAAATTTCCAAGCCTTTATGCCAACTTTCAGAAAAAGATGCCAACTTTGATTTTAATGAAGAGTGCATAAATTCCTTTAATATATTAAAATAGAAATTAATCACTGCACCTATTATTGTTTTACTTAATTGAAAAAAAAAACCTTTTAAATTAATGTGAGATACTACTGATTATTCTATAGGGGCTGTTTTAGGATAGAGATATGACTAAATGTTCAAGGTGATATACAATGCTAGTAAAACCCTTAATGATGCTCAAATTAATTACACTACCACAAAAAAAGAATTATTAGCCATAGTGTTTGCTTTTGATAAATTTAGATCTTTTCTTGTTGAAACCAAATGTATTGTGCGTATTGATCATTTTACTATAAATTATTTAATGATGAAGAAGGATGCAAAAGCACGGTTAATTATATGGATCATTCTAATGCAAAAAATTGATTTTCAAGTTGTGGATAGGAAAGGTACTCGTAATCAAGTAGTTGATCATCTGTTAAGGCTTGAATAGAAAAATGAGAATGATTTAAATGAGGAAATTAATGAGAGATTTTCAGTTGATTAATTATATGAGATTAATGAATGACAAATTCTGTGGTATGCTGATATAGTGAACTACTTGGTTAGTAATATTTTACCCTAAGGATTAGATAGCCATCAAATTAAAAAGATCATTTATCATTCAAAATCCTACTTATGGGATGACCTTTATTTATATAAACAATGCAAAAACTTAATTATCAAAGATGTGTGTCATTAGAAGAAACTCAAGAAATTATTAAAAAATGTCATAAATCAGATTTTGGGGGACATTTTGGAGTGGATAAAACTGCATTTAAGATTTTATAATTTGAATTTTATTGACCTACTTTATTTAGGGATGTTATTAATTATATAAAAATATTTGATCGATGACAGTGAGTAGGCAATATTTCTAGAAGATATAAAATACCCCTAAATTTTACTCTTGAGGTTGAAATCTTTGTGTTTGCAGACTAAACTTCATGAGATAATTTGTATCATATTTTAGGAAGATTTATCTTTTAATATAACTGTGGATTATGTTTCTAAATGGATTGAAGCAGATGCTTTACCTCGTTGTGATGCTAAAAGTGTGGCAAAATTTTTAAGAAAGGATATTTTTACAAGATTTGGAATTCAACGAGTTATCATTACAGATGGGGGAAGTCATTTCAGGAATAGAATTATAGAAATATTAACTCAAAAGTTTGAGATTAAACATCAAATTGCCACAGCTTATCACCCTCAGAACAGTGGTTTAAGAGAATTATTCAATCAAGAAATTATAAGAATATTAAAAAAAATGATAAATCCTAAAAGGACTGATTGATCTGCTAGACTTGATAATGCTTTATGAGCCTATAAGACTACTTATAAAACACCTATAGGAATGACACCATATAGACTCATATACAGAAAAATATGTCACTTGCCAGTTGAGTTGGAACATAAAGCTTAGTGGACAATTAAAGAGTATATTTATAATTTGAAAGATTTTCAAGATAAGTGATTACTACAATTAAGTGAGTTTGATGAATTGAGAAATGAAGCTTATGAGAATGCCAAATTTTATAAAGAAAAAACAAAATTTAGGCATGATAAAAAAATTTTGAAAATGAATTTTGAGCCTGGGTAAGAAGTATTGCTTCATAATTTGAGGCTAAAATTATTTCCAGAAAAACTTAAATCCAGGTGGTTAGAAGCATTTATTGTGGTAAAAGCATATCCATAAGGAGTAGTTGATATTGAAGATCCAAAAACTGGGAGTGTGATTAAGGTAAATGGACACAAATTAAAAGCTTACATCAGTGGAGAGGGTCCTACATTTGAAGAGATCCTAATGTTGGGCTGACGACGTTAGACCAAGCGCTTTGTGAGAGACAGCCCATTGTTGTCTGTGTGATTTGGATTTGAATTGTTGTGATGATGAGTTATAAATAATGATTGTGAGTCTTATACAGTTTTGTTGGCACAATACATTATTATATTAAAGGACCTAAAGTGTGGAAGAATGAAATTTGAGAATTGAGTATGTTGGTTTGGCGTTATAGCTCTAGATCTGACGCTATAACGCCACAGTTCAATAGCTCTTTAAAACCGCAAAAAAAATCGGTTCCCTTTCTTCTTCCTCTATATAAAACTGCCTAGGACAAGATTTGAAGTATCACCACGACATTCTTAAGTATTTTAAAGAGATTTGAGAGTGGAATTTCATTTGAGAGATCATGGAGAGCAATAACAATGAGAGATTTGAAGAAAAGAAGTTGGTGCATAAGGATGCTCAAACCTACTTCAATGTATATCTTGCATTAAGTCTGGAGCGCCTCATGGAAAAGCTTGAGAAGAGTGAAGGTGAGATTTCTCTCATACATTCAAATGTTGAAAAGTTGTCCCACCAATATGAGCATATGTATTAGCAGTTGAAACTGCAATTCAATAGTTTGGCGTGTTTCCAAGATAGTTAAGTGACTATGTATAGCACCTACAAGTCAATCGATGACAAATTTGATAAGGAATTTCCATGTGCTCCTTTCTACCATTGCTACGATAGAAATTGTTTGGTGAGTGGAATGGAGAATATCACCACTGATCAAGGGTGGTCCTAAAGGATGTTTTTTAATAGATATTTTTGTTTTAGTGTTGTGTAATTTTGTGTGGCGTGTCTATCGTATTCGTTTTAAGACTTAATGTGGTTTGCATTGTCTTTATTGTATGAACTTCTAAATGATGTCCTTGTGGATGTGTTGTATGTATTGAACTTATAATTAATATAAGAAAACCAATTATGTCGTGTTTTGAAACATTAGCTTTATGTTTTCAAATTAGAATTTGTGAACTTGTAGTTTTTGAATGACGATTAATTCAATAACTATAAAATTGGTCATTAAAATTTTAAAAATAGCCTTTCTACATCCTAGATTTTTTGTTTCCTCTTCAAAAATAAAAATAAAAAAAATTTTAAATCTGGATGGGTATGAAGGGTGCTATAACGCCACATTTGGGTGCTATAACACCTTTCATCAGGCTATGCATGGTGCTATAGCGCCACTTCCCAATGCTATAGCACCGAACTAATCCGTGAGTCATTTTAAGTGCCTGAACCCATGGACTTCACCATTTTCACCCTTGGTTCGTCTCTTTCATCCATTTTTTGCATTTTGCTCCCCTAGAGTTTCAATTTGTGCTTGATTAGCTTAGAGTTAGGCTTCTAAACTTGAGATTACTTCATCTCTAGGTAAGATCTTCACCCTAGCCTTGAAATATTTTGGTTTGATAATGAATTTCACCCACACTGTGGATTAGGCCAAAAATTTGAAAATTTGATGAAAATAGTTTGAAATCCATGGTCAAATGATTATTTTTTTAAAATTATGTTATTAGGAGCCTTTTGAAGTTGAGTTTGTGATTTTTGAAATTTATCTTGAAAATGTTTAGATTACATATGGCTCTTAAAATGAAGAGAGGCAAGGAAAAAACAACTTTTGATTCTGATAAGTTTGTCAGTGCAAGGGCACGAGATAGATATGTTTTTATGCAATCAAAGAAATTAATTGTAGAACACATTTTTCTATGTCCTGGAAGAATTAATGAGTACTTAATTGTGGAGCGACAATGGGAACACTTTTGTTATGTCACTGTCATATCTGTGATTTCAGTTGTTCAAGAATTCTATGCCAACTTGCCCGATGAATAGGATGATTTGGTTTATGTGCGTGGGAAATATGTGGATATTAGTTCTGTTTGAATTAGCCACATATACCAACTGCACAGTATTTCTACCTACTTATTTTCTGATTTCTATCCCACTGAAGATTAATTAGAAGAGATTATGAGATTTTTGAATGATGGAAATGGAGTTTGAAAGATTAAGAATGGGCGACGGGTGAACTTTTCTTTTTCAAAACTTAATGTTCATTCTCAAGCCTGATACTATTTCATCTCTGGTAGATTACAACATACCAACCATTTTAGTGAGGTAACTTGTGAGAGAACCACTTTAAACTAATTTATTTAGATGAAGAAACCTATTGACAATGGCTTTCTCATTTATACCAACATGCTTGTTTCCTTTAGATGAGGAATTACAGGAGTTTTGAGCTACCCTTCTCTTATTACTACTTTGTGCACTGAAACTAGTGTGAAGTATGAGACTTGGGAAGAAACTTTGCCATCTCATAAACCCATTGGAAAAACAAATCTGGAAAAAAGATAAGATACATTTTGGGGCTAGACCTAAGACTGGAGTTAACATACCTTCTATTTTAGCTTCTACTTTAGCTCCTGCCCTTGCTTCTAGACCATCTGCTTCTGATTCTATTTCTCTGCATTCTCTTATGGAAGAAATGATAATTCAACAAGGAGATATTATAACTTTACAGAATCTAGTAAAAGGCCTTGAATCTCACTTGTACCATAGTGATGTTATTATGATGAGGAAGGTTGAGTATAATTTTACTTATAATGAGGTTATGAGGAGATACACGAGGGGTGATCATTCTATGGAATTTCCTACTTGCCCTACTTTCACACCATATCATCCTTATGAGATGGATGAGGACATAGATTTGGGTGATGATGATGATGATGATGGTGGTGATGATGATACTAGAGATGATGAAGATGTTGATGTTTAGTTTATGTTTTCTTTCTTTCCATTGATGTGTTAGAATATTTGAACTTTTTTTTGTTTGTAATTAGTTGTATTTGTGTTGGAATGTGCTTGTATTTAGTCTTTGTTTCTGTTAAACTATTAGTTCTACTTTTTATGTTTCGCTCCAAATTTAATGCTAGAGTAGTGTTTATTTTATGTTTTTATGCATGTTAATCTTATGTTTATCACTACTCAGTACTTGTCTTTTCTACTTGTACCTACATTAATTTCCCTGTTTTAAATTTTAATTTTTTTTCTCATTCTTCATGAACTTTCATGCTTTAAATTTGTAAAAAATTTAAGTTTGGGGGAAGGAAGAAAATTCTTTTTAAACTAAACTTTATTTTGTCCTCGGGAATTGTATTTTTCAAAATTATTTTTAACATAACATGTGGTATGTAGAGTTAACTTTAGAAAGCTATGTTTTTGATTTTATGAAAGTTGTAGAAAATATAAGTAATTTTTTTTAATAATGAAGGCTAATTCTAGAATTAAGATATTTAGTATGAAGGGTTTGGAGTTATGCTTTTGCTATTTAAAGTAAAGAAAACTGTATTTTTGAAAATATTAAAGATCTTAGATTTATACTTGAAAAGAAAGAATTGAGACTTTATAAAAAATCTTAAAGCTAAACATTTGTTAAGGTAAAGAAATGTGAGATGTTTTTAACTTTAAGAGGAGGATAGTGGCGTTCAAAATCATTAAAGACTATCCAGATAGAGTAATCCTCATATGACATATGAAAAAAGAAAAAAAAAGAGAAAAAGAAAATGATTGAAAATGATCCTAAAAGAAAAAGAAAAAGAAAATCAAAAAGAAAAAAAAATATGTGAGGAGATGCTTGAGGAGATACATAATCAAAAATTGGCTCTACTTGAATCAACTTAGGGAAAGAAACTTAGTTTCATTTCTAACTTAGGCTTAGAAATATAAGCACCATTCCTAGTAAAGTTCTCATGCAATTCTTTTTCTGGTATTTCTTTTAAGTATCTTAAGTATGATGAATTGCAATTATTTTTGAAAAAAATAAAAAAAATCAAAACTTCTAGACTTACTTGCTAAATAATCTTGTATTTTAGTTTTGAACCTGAGTTGTTAAAAATTTTTCGGAAAGTTTCACTATAACATTTATAAAGCAGAAATTATAGAAGTCTTTAAGTTAAATTTGCTACCTCATGTTATAAATTATATATATAGTATAAGGAGTTAGTTAAGGACAAGTAAGTTTAAGTTTAGGGAAATTGATCCACCTCAAAATTACATGTTTTTAGTGCATATTTTATAAGCATTTTTATACGTTTTATGTGATATTGCACTTTAAAAGAAGGTGTTTTGCATGTTTTTGATTTCAGGTACATGAAATGAACATTTAGAGAAAATGAGGAAAAAATATAGAAAAAATGATGATTTTTTTGTGGCGCTATAGCACCATCCCTTGGTGTCATAGCACAACATACGAGCGAGAAGGGTGTTATAGTGCCAATAACTACCTTTCTAGAAGATACATTGAATTTGGCCGAATTTCGGAGGAATGTTTAAAGCAACACTTAGTTATTTTATGTTTTTTATTTAATGAGAAGGATTTGGCCGAATTTAGAGACCTTTTATAGCCTCAAAACTTCAATTGAACGACAATAGTGAGTTAATTTTTCATATTTTGTGTTCAAGTGTAAGTGTGAGTGCTTTTAGTGTGAAGAAGTTTGAAGATTGCTTAAAAGAAACTCCAGAAGTTTGATTGGGGAGAATATATAAGTTGCTTTGTATTTGTGCTGAAGTTTTTGTTACAAAACTTGAATTTCAATGCAAATGTTTTGTTTTTATTTAATCTCCATGAATTTTGAGTAGTTCCCTTTTTTTCTTCTTAGATATGAGACCTAATCTTGTGGGATGAGAATAAAATAAAGATTTCTTTTTACTCTTAAAAATTGTGATGGTATTTTCACTGAATGTTCATTTACTTTGCAAACTGGTCACTTGTGAGTTAAAATCTGTTGAGAAACATAATAACTTAGAAATGTTATGATTTCACCCAACTAGTGGATATCACACTTCATTCTAGGTAGAGCCATTGCTATCACCAAATGGGCAGTGCAAATAAATAGAAAGATACGTTTTGGTGGGCGTAGAATTGGTTAAATCTAGAGTGACAGACTAGATTCTTATTAATTTGGCTAGAGGTTTAGTACCTCGATGCTGGGATTTGGTCATTACAATGGCATAGGCTAGGGGCATCTAGATGTGAGAGGCTAGATAGCACTGATGTGGAGTCGAGATGTTAAGGAATCGACCTTAAGTTAGTTAATTTTCTTTGCAAGCACCACTGAGAGGGGGAAAAGAATAAGACATGTTTCTATTTGTCACAATACCTCACTTTTGTATTAAATCATTTTAATCCTACATAGATTAAAATCTCTTTGCAAGGGGAAAGGCTAACTCTTGCTATATTTTGTTAAGTTATTACATTTAGTTGTTACTTTCTTTTTAGCTCTTTAAGTAGAGGTTTTTAGTAAGCATATCATTTTAGACCTCTTATCTATTTAATTTTCAATTTAAATAGAATTTATGTGAGTTGATTTTAAGAGTTATCACATTCCTCATGGGATCAATACTGAAATTTTTTAAGGAAAATCCTATATTACTTGAAATGCTCCGTATACTTGCGTAGTACCCTTAGTGTGAAAATCTATTATATAGTTCATAAAAAATTGCATGTTGTTACACTAGCCGCTAGATTTAAATTGAGATATATTTTCTGGCAAAATTAAGGAGATTAAAAGTAACCGTAAGTACGGGTTGGGTCAGGTAACAACATAAATTGTTCATAGAATAAATAGAAAATTTTCACTGTGAAAANCTTATCATTTTGCTATAAATTATTTAATGATGAAGAAGGATGTAAAACCACGATTAATTAGATGGATCATTCTAATCAAAAATTTGATTTTCAAGTTGTGGATAGGAAAGGTACTCATAATCAAGTAGTTGATCATATGTCAAGGCTTGAATAGGAAAATAAGAAAGATTTAAATGAGGAAATTAATGAGAGATTTTCTGATGAATGATTATATGAGATTAATGAATGACAAATTTTGTGGTATGCTGATATAGTGAACTACTTAGTTAGTAATATTTTACCCTAAGGATTAGATATCCATCAAATTAAAAAGATCATTTATCATTCAAAATCCTACTTATGGGATGACCCTTATTTATATAAACAATGCAAGGACTTAATTATCAAAGATGTGTGTCATTAGAAGAAACTCAAGAAACTATTAAAAAATGTCATAAATCAGATTTTGGGGGACATTTTGGAGTGGATAAAACTGCATTTAAGATTTTATAATTTGAATTTTATTGACCTACTTTATTTAGGGATGTTAATAATTATATAAAAATATTTGATCGATGGCAGTGAGTAGACAATATTTTTAGAAGAGATGAAATGCCCATAAATTTTACTCTTGAGGTTGAAATCATTGTGTTTGGGGACTAAATTTCATGAGATTATTTGTACCATATTTAAGAAAGATTTATATTTTAATAGCTGTGGATTATGTTTCTAAATGAATTGAAGCAGATGCTTTACCTCGTTGTGATGCCAAAAGTGTGGAAAAATTTTTAAGAAAGGATATTTTTACAAGATTTGGAATTCCACGAGTTATCATTACAGATGGGGGAAATCATTTCAGGAATAGAATTATAGAAATATTAACTAAAAAATTTGAGATTAAACATCAAATTGCCACAGCTTATCACCCTTAGAACATTGGTTTAACAGAATTATTCAATTAAGAAATTATAAGAATATTAAAAAAAATGGTAAATCCTAAAAGAACTGATTGATCTGCTAGACTTGATAATGCTTTGTGAGCCTATAGGACTGCTTATAAAACACCTATAGGAATGACACCATATAGACTCATATACAAAAAAATATGTCACTTGCCAGTTGAGTTGGAACATAAAGCTTACTGGGCAATTAAAGAGTTTATTTATAATTTGAAAGATTTTCAAGATAAGTGATTACTACAATTAAGTGAGTTTGATGAATTGAAAAATGAAGCTTATGAGAATGCCAGATTTTATAACGAAAAAATAGAATTTAGGCATGATCAAAAAATTCTGAAAATGAATTTTTAGCATGGGTAAGAAGTATTGCTTCATAATTTGAGGCTAAAATTATTTCCAGAAAGACTTAAATCCAGGTGGTTAGAAGCATTTATTGTGGTAAAAGCATATCCATAAGGAGCAGTTGATATTGAAGATCTAAAAACTGGGAGTGTGATTAAGGTAAATGGACACAGATTAAAAGCTTACATGAGTGGAGAGGGTCCTATATTTGAAGAGATCCTAATGTTGGGCTGATGACGATAGACCAAGGGCATTGTGGGAGGCAACCAATTGTTATCAGTGTGATTTGGATTTGAATTGTTGTTATGATGAGTTATATATAATGATTGTGAGTCTTATCAGTTTTGTTGGCACAATACATTATTATATTAAAGGACCTAAAGTGTGGAAGAAAGAAATTTGAGAATTGAGTATGTTGGTTTGGCGTTATAGCTCTAGATCTGACGCTATAACACCACAGTTCAATAGCTCTTTAAAACCGCAAAAAAAATTGGTTCCCTTTCTTCTTCCTCTATATAAACTGCCTAGGACAAGATTTGAAGTATCCCTATGACATTCTTAAGTATTTTAAAGAGATTTGAGAGTGGAAATTTCATTTGAGAGATCATGGAGAGCAATGACAATGAGAGATTTGAAGAAAATAAGTTGGTGCATAAGGATGCTCAAACCTACTTCAATGTATATCTTGCATTAAGTCTGGAGCGCTTCTTGGAAAAGCTTGAGAAGATTGAAGGTGAGATTTCTCTTATACATTCAAATGTTGAAAAGTTGTCCCACCAATATGAGCATATGGATTAGCAGTTGAAACTGAAATTCAATAGTTTGGCATGTTTCCAAGATAGTCAAGTGATTATTTATAGCACCAACAAGTCAATCGACGACAAATTTGATAAGGAATTTCCATGTGCTCCTTTCTACCATTGCTACGATAGAAATTGTTTGGTGAGTGGAATGGATAATATCACCACTGATCAAGGGTGGTCCTAAAGGATGTTTTTAATAGAAATTTTTGTTTTAGTGTTGTGTAATTTTGTGTGGTGTGTCTATCATATTCGTTTTAAGACTTAGTGTGGTTTGTATTGTCTTTATTGTATGAACTTCTAAATGATGTCCTTGTGGATGTGTTGTATGTATTGAACTTATAATTAATATAAGAAAACCAATTATGTCGTGTTTTGAAACATTAGCTTTATGTTTTCAAATTAGAATTTGTGAACTTGTAGTTTTTGAATGACGATTAATTCAATAACTATAAAATTGGTCATTAAAATTTTAAAAATAGCCTTTCAACATCCTAGATTTTTTGTTTCCTCTTCAAATATAAAAATGAAAAATTTTTTAAATCTGGATGGGTATGAAGGGCGCTATAACGCCACATTTGGGTGCTATAACGCCTTTCATCAGGCTATGCATGGTGCTATAACACCACTTCCCAACGTTATAGCATCGAACTAATCCGTGAGTCATTTTAAGTGCCTGAACCCATGGATTTCACCATTTTCACCCTTGGTTCGTCCCTTTCATCCATTTTTTGCATTTCGCTCCCCTAGAGTTCTATTTGTGCTTGATTAGCTTAGATTTAGGCTACCAAACTTGAGATTTCTTCATCTCTAGGTAAGATCTTTACCCTAGACTTGAAATATTTTGGTTTGAAAATGAATTTCACCCACATTGTGGATTAGGCCAAAAATTTGAAAATTTGATGAAAATAGTTTGAAATCCATGGTTAAATGATTATTTTTTTTAAATTATGTTATTAGGAGCCTTTTGAAGTTGAGTTTGTGATTTTTGAAATTTATCTTGAAAATTTTTAGATTACATATGGCTCTTAAAATGAAGAGAGGCAAGGAAAAAGCAACTTTTGATTCTGATAAGTTTGTCAGTGCAAGGGCACGGGATAGATATGTTGATATGCAATCAAAGAAATTAATTGCAGAACACATTTTTCTATGTCCTGGAAGAACTAATGAGTACTTAATTGTGGAGCAACAATGGGAACACTTTTTTTATTTCACTGTCATATATGTGATTTCAGTTGTTCAAGAATTCTATGCCAACTTGCCCGATGAATCAGATGATTTGATTTATGTGCGCGAGAAATATGTGGATATTAGTTCTGTTTGAATTAGCCACATATACCAACTGCACAGTGTTTCTACCTACTTCTTTTCTAATTTATATCCCACTGAAGATTAATTAGAAGAGATTATGAGATTTTTGACTGATGGAAATGGAGTTTGAAAGATTAAGAATGGGCGACGGGTGAACTTTTCTTTTTCAAAACTTAATGTTCATTCTCAAGCCTGATACTATTTCATCTCTGGTAGATTACTGCATACCAACCATTTTAGTGAGGTAAGCCATGAGAGAGCCACTTTAAACTAATTTATTTAGATGAAAAAACCTATTGACAATGGCTTTCTCATTTATACCAACATGCTTGTTTCCTTTCGATGAGGAACTACAGGAGTTTTGAGCTACCCTTCTCTTATTACTACTTTGTGTACTGAAACTAGTGTGAAGTATGAGACTTGGGAAGAAACTTTGCCATCTCATAAACCCATTGGAAAAACAAATCTGGAAAAAATATGAGATACATTTTGGGGCTAGACCTAGGACTGGAGTTAACATACTTCTATTCCAACTTCCACTTTAGCTCCCACCCTTGCTTCTAGACCATCTGCTTTTGATTCTATTTCTTCACATTCTCTTATGGAAGAAATGATAATTCAACAAGGAGATCTTATAACTTTACAGAATCTAGTAAAAGGCCTTGAATCTCACTTGTACCATAGTGATGTTATTATGATGAGGAAGGTTGAGTATAATTTTACTTATAATGAGGTTATGAGGAGATACACGAGGGGTGATCATTCTATGAGATTTCCTACTTGCCCTAGTTTCACACCATATCGTCCTTCTGCGATGGATGAGGACATAGATTTGGGTGATCATGATGATGATGATGGTGATGGTGATGATGATACTAGAGATGATGAAGATGTTGATGTTTAGTTTGTGTTTTCTTTCTTTCCATTGATGTGTTAGAATATTTGAACTTTATTTTGTTCGTAATTAGTTGTATTTGTGTTGGAATGTGCTTGTATTTAGTCTTTATTTCTGTTAAACTATTAGTTCTACTTTTTATGTTTTGCTCCAAATTTAATGCTAGAGTAGTGTTTATTTTATGTTTTTATGCATGTTAATCTTATGTTTATCACTACTCAGTACTTGTCTTTTCTACTTGTACCAACATTAATTTCTCTGTTTTAAATTTTAATTTTTTTTCTCATTCTTCATGAACTTTCCTACTTTAAATTTGTTCAAAAATTTAAGTTTGGGGGAAGGAAGAAAATTCTTTTTAAACTAAACTTTATTTTGTCCTTGGGAATTGTATTTTTCAAAATTATTTTTAACATAACATGTGGTATGTAGAGTTAACTTTAGAAAACTATGTTTTTGATTTTATGAAAGTTGTAGAAAACATAAGTAATTTTTTTTAATAATGAAGGCTAATTCTAGAATTAAGATATTTAGTATGAAGGGTTTGGAGTTATGCTTTTTCTATTTAAAGTAAAGAAAACTGTATTTTTGAAAATATTAAGGATCTTAGATTTATACTTGAAAAGAAAGAATTGAGACTTTATAAAAAATCCTAAAGCTAATACACATTTGTTAAGCTAAAGAAATGTGAGATGTTATTAACTTTAAGAGGAGGATAGTGGAGTTTAAAATCATTAAAGACTATCCAGATAGAGTATTCCTCATATGACATATGAAAAAAGAAAAAAAAAAGAAAAAGAAAATGATTGAAAATGATCCTAAAAGAAAAAGAAAAAGAAAATCAAAAAGAAAAAAAAATGTGAGGAGATGTTTGAGGAGATACCTAATCAAAAATTGGCTCTACTTGAATCAACTTATGGAAAGAAACTAAGTTTCATTTCTAACTTAGAATTAGAAGTATAAGCACCATTCCTAATAAAGTTCTCATGCAATTCTTTTTCTGGTATTTCTTCTAAGTATCTTAAGTATGATGAATTGCAATTATTTTTGAAAAAAATAAAAAAAATCAAAACTTGTAGACTTACTTGCCAAATAATCTTGTATTTTAGTTTTTAACCTGAGTTGTTAAAAAATTTTCGGAAAGTTTCACTATAACATTTATAAAGCAGAAATTATAGAAGTCTTTAAGTTAAATTTGCTACCTCATGTTATAAATTTTATATATAGTATACGGAGTTACTTGAGGACAAGTAAGTTTAAGTTTAGGGAAATTGATCCACCTCAAAATCACATGTTTTTAGTGCATATTTTATAAGCATTTTTATACGTTTTGTATGATATTGCACTTTAAAGGAAGGTATTTTGCATATTTTTGATTTCAGGTACATGGAATGGACATTTAGAGAAAATGAGGATAAAATATAGAAAAAATGATGATTTTTTTGTGGCGCTATAACACCATCCCTTGGCGCCATAGCACCACATACGAGCGAAAAGGGTGTTATAGCGCCAATAACTACATTTCTAGAAGATACATTGAATTTGGCCGAATTTTAGAGGGATGTTTGAAACAACACTTAGTTATTTTATGTTTTCTATTTAATGAGAAGGATTTGACAGAATTTAGAGACCTTTTGTAGCCTCAAAACTTCAATTGAACGACAATAGTGAGTTAGGTTTTTCATATTTTGTGTTCAAGTGTAAGTGTGAGTGCTTTTAGTGTGAAGAAGTTTGAGGATTACTTAAAGGAAACTCTAGAAGTTTGATTGGGGAGAACATGTAAGTTAATTTGTATTTGTGTTGAAGTTTTTGTTGCAAGACTTGAATTTCAATGCAAATGTTTTGTTTTTATTTAATCTCCATGGATCTTGAGTAGTTCAATTTTTTTCTTCTTGGATATGAGACCTAATCTTGTGGGATGAGAATGATTTAAAGATTTCTTTTTACTCTTAAAAATTGTGATGGTATTTTCACTTAATGTTCATTTACTTTGCAAACTGCCCACTTGTGAGGTTAAAATCTATTGAGAAACATAATGACTTAGAAATGCTATGATTTCACCCAACTAGTGGATATCACACTTCATCTAGGTAGAGCCATTGCTATCACCAAATGGGCAGTGCAAATAAATAGGAAGATAAGTTTTGGTGGGCGTAGAATTGGTTAGATTTAGAGTGTCAGGCTAGATTCTTATCAATTTTGCTAAAGGTTTAGTACCCCGACATTGGGATTTGGTCATTACAATGGCATAGGCTAGGGGCATCTAAATGTGAGAGGCTAGATAGCGTTGATGTGGAGTCGAGATGTTAAGGAATCGACCTTAAGTTAGCTAATTTTCTTTGCAAGCACCACTGAGAGGGGGCAAAGAATAAACATGTTTCTATTTGTCACAATACCTCAATTTTGTATTAAATCATTTTAATCCTACATAGATTAAAATCTCTTTGCAAGGGGAAAGGTTTTCCATAATATCCAAACTCTTGTTATATTTTGTTAAGTTATTACATTTAGTTGTTACTTTCTTTTTAGCTCTTTAAGTAGAGGTTTTTAGAAAGCATATCATTTTAGACCTCTTATCTATTTAATTTTCAATTTAAATAGAATTTCTGTGAGTTTATTTTAAGAGTTATCACATTCCTCGTGGGATCGATACTGAGATTTTTTAAGGAAAATCCTATATTATTTGAAATGCTCTCTATACTTGTGTAGTACCCTTAGTGTGAAAATCTATTATATAGTTCATAAAAAATTGCATGTTTTCACACTAGATGCTAGATTTAAATTAAGATATACTTTCTGGCAAAATTAAAGAGATTAAAAGTAACCGTAAGTACGGGTTGTGTCAGGTAACAACATAAATTGTTTATAGAATAAATAGAAAATTTTCACTGTGAAAAAGTGTATGAATAACTTAAAGTGTTCTTTCTTAATGTGTTCTTCAATTGGGATCTTTCTTGCTCCTTACTCTTGCCTTCTCCTTGTTGTTGGTTTGATGGGGAAATGAGGAATTGAAGTACTCAGTTTGATGCTTGGAAGGGGAGAGGGTTTCTAGTTTTTATTGCTTTGAGAGTGAATGGAGAGGGAGGGAATGAGTGAAAAGAATGAGAGATGGAGTGGGGCTTCGCTAAAATTTTAGCCAAAGTAGTGGAGGAGTGGGGGGATGATATGGAGAGAAAAAAAGTTGAGTGGAAAGGACGACTCAGATGAAGAGGTGAGTTATAATTTTCAAATGGAGTGATAGAATCTAATGATGTTATGAAATGATGTTGTGGAGGTGTGAGGAAAAAGGGTGAGGCACCGACCAATGGGAGGAAGTCGCATGGATTAGTGAGGTGTCTTACTAAGAGGGCCGAATGGAGGAGAAGAAAGGGTGAGAATTAAAGAGATATACTCATATTTTTTACAAAGGAGGGGCATTTTGGTAATTTGACAAAAGTAGTTATGATAGTTATGAAAAAAATACAATTATAGTTATTTTTTCTGTGGATGAGATAAGGAATCTAATGGTTTAAATTATTTCAAAAAGGGAGTTTTCTAGCTTCAGATATAAACTTCAAAGTGGCTAGTTTGTTAGAGATGTGGATACAAGGTTGCTGGGAGTTATTTATGACTGAAAGTTAACTTGAGTTTATTTTATAGAGAACAATACAATGAATTTAATGGTCCAATTGTTTATTCAAGCTCTATAGAAGATATGACAGCTTAAAGTGGGCTTAACACCTTATGAGAGAAACTAGTGAATTTTAAGCAAAAAAATTTATTTGATTTTATTGTTTGAGATGGTATATCTTTAAATTCATAAAAATTGTTGTTGAAGCACAGGGTTGATTTGATGTCATTTTGAGGTGTTTATACTAAAATTATTATTTTATTATCGAAATCATCATTTTTTTCTCTCCTGATTATCTTTGATTTAAAAGCACCCAAATGGAGTCGGAATTGTGGGTAAAGGGACTCAATCATGCTACAGACATAATGGCAATGTCCGCTTTTAAAAATAATGACTCATTGAAAAATTATGTAGGACCATTTTTTATACATGGAAACCCTAAGTGCACGATTTTACATAAAAAAGGTGTTCGATGACCACCAAAAAATTTTGCTTGATTATCATATGTGAATATGAACATTATGCAACTTATTGAATGTAATTTGGATCATTGGATTGATCTATGGACACAAATTATAATCTTAGGGTTTATGATGGTAATCGTCATGCATGAAAATTTGGCTTAAGGAAATTTTCATGCATAAAAATTGTTATAATAAAATGTTAAACTTATTTGTGTGGTATTTAAAAGTGAGAATAAGCCTCATGCATCTTTCAAAAATAAGACTTGAGTTTTACAATTATTTTGGGATAGAAAGCAATAATCTTAGTTTTTAAGAATAAATCTATTTTTAAAGTTATCTTTGAGTTTGATTAAAAGTTGTTTGTGTTTAAAGATTATTATGATTTACTTTGATTTTTGTTTAGTTAAAAAATTAATTTTTTTTAAGTGAGGGTTCAAGACTAAGCTTAAGGGAAGTCCAATTAAGCTTAAGCCTTGAAAATTGGGTTGATCAAATATGATGTTAGTAATGAAATTCCACAGTTGTCCCAACTTAAAATAGCAAAAAAAAAAATGAATATGGAATTCTTAGATGCTGAGGAAGTTCAACAACCTATTTCTAAGCAAGATACAAATATGCCACGTACAAAAGGAAAGGAGACGACACTCCTTAGAGAATAAATCAGAGAATACAAACTTTCAAAACAACAAAAATAAAACATAAGTATCAAAATAGCCCAACATAAAATATAGGAAAGCCTCCTATAAAATAAACCTATTTATAAAAAAAATAAATGAGAAGTATAAACAAAATAGAAAATAGGAATCTCTACTTATGTTGCTAAATTCAGTTTGGGCAGTCTCTAACTTCTATGATAATGCGATTTATTCTGAGTGACATAATTGATACACAAAAGGAATCCAACACATGTAACCTTTTATAGTGTAATCATGCCATTTTTAAAAATAAAAACCGTAAAGAATTTTATTGCAAAAAATATATATATACAACAAAAGCTCAAAGGAACTTATTGCACACCCCATACAACTCACAAAAAAAAAAACCTAAGATTCCTCTCTCAGAGAAAAAAAATACAATTCACCCCTCCTATTTACTAAAAAAACAAAATAAGTAATTAAAGTAAATCAACACAAATAGGTTGCATATGAACCTTAGGAACCTTTTTAAGAAATAACAGTATAATTGAGAAAACTCCCTAACTTAGTCGCTCAATTAGACATTATGTGAAACTTTTCCTAATTCTTTTGAGCTTATGACCTCAACTATAAAGGGTTGCCGCTAAAACCACCAATAAATTAAAACTATAAGGTCAAGTCATGTGCACAAATGGATTAGGTATGTTGTTATTAATTAGGATAAATTCATTTGGACTAATGAGTTGTCCTTAAAATTTGAGTAGCCTAAGTAGAGATGTTCCAAACTGATATAAAAGTTTTGTTTATTTCTTTTGATTTGTTTGATTGAATTGATTTGATTTAAGGAAACATGTTTACATTCTATGCTTAAATACTTGTGTGAAAAATCAAGTTTAGGCTAATTATGTTATAATATGTAGACTTCCTTAAGACGTGGTGATCCTCACTACTTAAATCCCCCCTTCCGTGTAATGGGTATGTGTTAAAACCAAGAAAGAACAATCTAAATGTAAATAGTTTGGTTAGTCCCTAATATCTAATTGATTATGTTTTTAATTACCTTGTGAGTTTTGATTTTTTTTTTATTTTGAGTTATTTGAAACTTTTATTTTTATTGATTGTTAAGGTAGAAAATATTATTTTTTTCCTACGACCTGGACATATATAAAACTAGGCATACTAGGTACATAATCACAAAATAAATAAATAAATAGATATTTTTATATGTAATCAAATTAAGCAAACTAAGAGAAGCACACACAAAAGGAAAAATTTATTGAAAAGTAAGCTGGTGCGGCCAGGTTTTGCTATATATCTCAGAAGAAAAGAAAAAAGTGGTACCCAAGCTATTTCAATAAACATCCCAAAAAATTTTAGAACTAAGAATCTGGTCAGTGAGTTATTTTCATCTTCCATGTTCAAATTGGTTTTAATCTTTATGGTTCATGTTCTTCACGATTTGAATCCTCAAGGTGTTGCGAGTCATCACTTGCAATATACTAGTCCCATAGGCCCTAACCTAATGTTATGAATTACATTTAAAATAAAGATGCCTAACTAAGGCTCTAAACTACAAAGATTAGTATAAACGTACACCAGCACAAATAGCAAGTAAGGAAAATACAAGTATAATTAGTGTAAATAGGCACAAAGCCTTATATCCTAATAGAAAATGTTTATGGGGAATAAAAAGAATAGCCAGTAACTATAAAAACTACGTCAATTTGATTTATGATATATCNGTCAGTTTGGGCAGTCTCTAACTTCTATGATAATGCGATCTATTTTGAGTGACATAATTGATACACAAAAGGAATCCAACACATGTAACCTTTTATAGTGTAATCATGCCATTTTTTTAAAATAAAAACTGTAAAGAATTTTATTGCAAAAAAAAAAATACAACAAAAGCTCAAAGGAACCTACTGCACACCCCATACAACTCACAAAAAAAAAAACCTAAGATTCCTCTCTCAGAGAAAAAAAAATACAATTCACCCCTCCAATTTACTAAAAAAACGAAATAAGTAATTAAAGTAAATCAACACAAATAGGTTGCATAAGAACCTTAGGAACCTTTTTAAGAAATAACAGTATAATTGAGAAAACTCCCTAACTTAGCCGCTCAATTAGTCATTATGTGAAACTTTTCCTAATTCTTTTGAACTTATGACCTCAACTATAAAGGGTTGCCAGCTAAAACCACCAATAAATTAAAACTATAAGGTCAACCCATGCACAAATAAATTAGGTATGTTGTTATTAATTAGGATAAATTCATTTGGACTAATGAGTTGTCCTTAAAATTTGAGTAGCCTAAGTAGAGATGTTCCAAACTGATATAAAAGTTTTGTTTATTTCTTTTGATTTGTTTGATTGAATTGATTTGATTTAAGGAAACATGTTTACATTCTATGCTTAAATACTTGTGTAAAAAATCAAGTTTAGGCTAATTATGTTATAATATGTAGACTTCCTTAAGACGTGGTGATCCTCACTACTTAAATCCCCCCTTCCGTGTAATGGGTATGTGTTAAAACCAAGAAAGAACAATCTAAATGTAAATAGTTTGGTTAGTCCCTAATATCTAATTGATTATGTTTTTAATTACCTTGTGAGTTTTGATTTTTTTTTTATTTTGAGTTATTTGAAACTTTTATTTTTATTGATTGTTAAGGTAGAAAATATTATTTTTTTCCTACGACCTGGACATATATAAAACTAGGCATACTAGGTACATAATCACAAAATAAATAAATAAATAGATATTTTTATATGTAATCAAATTAAGCAAACTAAGAGAAGCACACACAAAAGGAAAAATTTATTGAAAAGTAAGCTGGTGCGGCCAGGTTTTGCTATATATCTCAGAAGAAAAGAAAAAAGTGGTACCCAAGCTATTTCAATAAACATCCCAAAAAATTTTAGAACTAAGAATCTGGTCAGTGAGTTATTTTCATCTTCCATGTTCAAATTGGTTTTAATCTTTATGGTTCATGTTCTTCACGATTTGAATCCTCAAGGTGTTGCGAGTCATCACTTGCAATATACTAGTCCCATAGGCCCTAACCTAATGTTATGAATTACATTTAAAATAAAGATGCCTAACTAAGGCTCTAAACTACAAAGATTAGTATAAACGTACACCAGCACAAATAGCAAGTAAGGAAAATACAAGTATAATTAGTGTAAATAGGCACAAAGCCTTATATCCTAATAGAAAATGTTTATGGGGAATAAAAAGAATAGCCAGTAACTATAAAAACTACGTCAATTTGATTTATGATATATCATTATCAAGCCTCTACTAAACACAGTCATGATAGAAAATAATTATTAAGCTAATAAGAATGCCTAACATTTAGTCTACGCACAAATCAACTGGCATAGTGCCCATCAATAATAGGAATCACAACAGGATAGAAACAAGCCAAACTAGTAACAACACAAAATAATCATATAATAACTATCATTAGACTAATCATAATCTTGGCAAGCGGACTAGAAACCTATCTAATATGGTGACTAGTATTATGAGACTACTTTAGTCCATATGTTCGAGTTCTGGCTTTGATTTCAAGTTTTAGCACTGGATGATTTAGATGTAATTAAATTAATATTTTGTGTATACTTTAAAAGTTTTGATTTGATGTTTAAATAATAAGTTTGTAGTTAAGTTATAAAAAGTTCTATTAATAATTAGCTCTGCTTAATAGAGCTTGTAAACATTCACAACTTCATATTCCTAGTAAGATGGCCACCCTATTTAAGAGTGGCATACCACCCTAAAAAACTAAGATGACTTCTTATCAATTTTCTTAAACTCGTTTGAACATAAAATCAATAACTCTATTACAATAATGAAAAACTATGAAGTTTTAAGGGTGGGTTGTAATCACTATATATTTTAATTTATTTAAAAAAATATTATTCTTTAGTGTTTTTTTCTTTGTATTTTTATTTTATCTTTTAAAAATAAATAAACCAAATCTTACAAATATTCAAAATACATTAAATTTACTCAGTATTCATAAAAATAATTAAATATATTATGACAAGAAATATCTTAGATTAAGTAAATATATATAGTAAAACAAAATATAAAAGATAAAAGTATAAACATAAAAAGTGATCCCAAATAGCCAGTAGAAGTTCTTAAATAACATGAAATGACTTCTTATCAACCATCATGTCCAGCTTCACTTTGTTTTTAGTATTTCTAAGAATATAAAGTTCCATAGTTATATGTTATCTGTGGCCCATTAAAACACTATTACATGCACATTTGAAGCAGCTTTGGTCATGTGGAAATTAATTGGATTTAAGTTCTGATACAGTGAAGTGGGGTTCATTTTTTAAATTCCAGTACAAAGAACCAATAAAATGCTGGCAGTTTTGGGAATCTGAACCTGTGCTTACAAAAATGGTGCTTTTGGAGTTGAAAGAACGCAATAACTTTGCAACTTTTTTTCCTTTCTCAGCTGCTTTCGGAAGATGAACAGTTCCAAGCACTCATGAGCATCATAGCAGGCAATCGTCATTAACAGTTGAGAGACGTTGGAACATGTAAAAGAAACTCGCTATAATTGACTAGATTCCTTTGCCATTGTATGTATCATATCATATTTGAAAAGGGCCCTGCACCTAAAATAATTCCTCAAATGAGCATAGTAGTCACTGTAATGATCAGAGGATCTATTGTTTCTTTGTTTTTATAAAATCATTGGATAAAAGAGAGGGCTGTTTTTTCTGAAATAAATTCACATATTTGTACACAAGCATGTGTTAGATTCAAATTTGTCTAAGTGACACACGACTCAGGTAAAAACACTCGAAGATATGAGCATAAAATAATCGAGATTCGTATGACATCCTCCGTGAAGCTCATGATCCCTGTTTATACATATCCCAACATTTCATAACCATTTTCGACATACATTCGAAGGATCTTTAGTATAGTGTGTCATCTATAAGTGTGTTGGATAATGCTCTGGATTTCACCAAATAGGATAATGATATTTATCGAGATAGTTTTCCTTAATGTAAGTAATCTACAAATGGTTGTCTCCAATGAGTCTATTCCTCGACTGTTATGATAGCAAACTGCCTTTTAATCTTATGTCTATGATCATACCCCATGTCAATAGGTTAAAGGACTCGATAACCCTGAGCCTCAATCGACACCGACTCTTTTTCTAAGTAGGACATTCCCTTAGCTAGCCTTGCCAAAGCATTTGAGATGGCATTGCAACCACGGAATATTCCATATAGGTAATACTTAAATAATTGTTCATGCAACTTTATGATATGCTAGTAGCACTTATGGAGTCTTGTTTTTAAGTTTTTCGTATGCTTCTGCAATCTCATTGATTACTAACTGCCAGTCTGGAGAAAATTTGGACCATTTGAATTTCCGTTAAATTTTTTAACTTCATACCCGCACTTAGAGCTTTGTATTCTACTTCTTTGTTGGTATAGGGTTATAATAGATGGTACAAAAACTTCATCATCCCATAGTCAAGTGTTAAAAAGATCAAACCTATTTCTACCTTGCGGAGATAAGTGGTTTGGTGTTGATACAGTTCTTGATAATATGAAGAACCATCATATTCAAATCCTCAACCGAGTATCTTGTTCTTCCAGAGGAAGGATTTATCCGACAAGTAAATCATCATTCAAAGGATAGTCAGCATGTAAGGTATGTGCCTTTAAGAAATTGGATAAAGCATTTTTATAGCACATAATGGGACAGATTTTATATCGAATAGAAATAAGATTATTGACCATCGTTTTAATCTTTTGGATAGTTTTTGAGTGGTTAAAAAATATTACAAGGGATTATACATAAAAATAAGCGTAACTTTATTAAAGAACATGTAGTTCTTAATTTTTTGTCTGAAAAATTGAAGACTTAACATTGACTTTCAATTATAGGATAGCTCTTTTCATATAGAATGAAGCAATGACTTAATTAGCATTACATTCTCTCCTTACATACCTCAATAATCTGGGCTAATAAGACATCAAGTGATTCATCTAAAGCAGCAATATATAGATTCAATGACCTAACCTGGTATTGAAGTTGTTTGTAATGGAGGTATCATTAAATATTATTTTATGCATTCAAATAATTGCCAAAATTTATCATTTCAATGAGACGTGACATTCTTCTTTGTTAAAGCAAAAAACGGTAGACACTTAACAATAAGTGTGGTTGCTTGTTTTTCACCGTCGATATTTATTTCATCGTTTGCTTATTGTCATCATTGTCGTTGAGAATTTGCCAGTTTTCTTTCCATAATGTTGCCCTCTTCTTCGAATGATTCTATATCTTAGATCTTGCAGGTGAACTAAGAGATGAGAAATCAGATGATTGGGGTGGGCAATAATGGAAACAAATAAAAGAAGTTTTACGGAAGCCTTCATAAAGTGAATTTTTGTATTGATAGCTCCAAACCATAAGTTCAAAGTGACATCAACTTGGTATGCTTTAAAGACATAACTGCAAAGAAGACCTTACGAAAGCTGATTACCAGAGAATTCAGGTTGATGTGCCTATTCTAGGGTTCGTATCTTCCTATAATGACTAGTCCCAATAGTTAATTACATCTTAAGTATTTAAGAATACTTAAGAAAATTCTCGATTAAGGTTATACTTTATTCTCAAAAAGTTCAAATGTCGTTGTTAATGAAAAAAATATCAAAGTCCTATCCTAAGGGTAGCAGATTCCTAAAGATTCTGAGTTATCCTAAAGTTTTATTTTTGTCATTGATGGTTTAATTGATGTTCCTCTTTTTGCTCCAGGTTTTGAATGTTTGTCCCTGCAAAATAGAGTTAGCACACCCTGATAGCATTCAAAGTAAATCTGGAGTAACGTCCGCCTTTTATCTTCGTCTACCCTAGAAAACAAAGTTAGTTGGATCAATTTTGGTTTAATTGGTTGGTTGTTATTTTTATTTTTAGGCAATCCGGTTAAGATGTTCATGCTTTTTCATCATCTCAAGATTGTTGGGTTCTCTGATCTGCTTGGTCCGAGAAATGGTCAAATATACTTGTACTAAAAGTTCCCTGTCAAAAAACATGGGTGGCATTGTTCAAGAAATCTTTGCAGACCCGGGTATTTGAGGTTCATGTTGCATTCGGTGATCTTTACAAATTAAGGTTTCATATAAGTTTTAATGTTTTTTTTTAGATTTTAGGGGTTAAAAATTTTAGGTTGCTTAGGTTATTAGACAATTAATTTTTTTTTATTTTGTCATTTGTGTTTTATTTTTGTTATTTGGGATGACCTAGTCACGATCACATGGTTTTGTCATCCAATGGTCATTAAGGTTTGCAGTTTGACTAGTCAAAAGTGAATGGAAGATATTTTGTTAGCAATTATGTGTTGCCTCTTCTAAAATATTTTCTCAAACCAAGTTACATTTTTTTTGTTCATGGTTAGTTTTTAATGAGTTTAAGGGTGGATTTTATGCTTTTTCCTTTAGGTTGGTTTGGTAACTTAGCCCAAATTGTCCCTGATTGAGGTTAAGTGTGCTTTTGTACTTGTATGAAAAGTTAAACCCTGCTTAACCTTCAGTCATCTAGGCCTAGGTTAATTTTCAATCAGTCTAAATTGGATTGAACTGATCTAAAGATGAGTCTTTAGGTAATCCTAGTTAACCTGAGTTAGGCTGGTTGTCCCTACGGGTTGAGTTGATTTTAGGTTAGGCTGAGTTAGGTCGGGCTGGCTTGGAGATTGGGTGAACTCGAGGTAGGTCAATTCAGTTCAATTATTTAGTTAGATGGGGTTAAACCGAGTTAGATCGGGTTAACCAGAGTTATGTCAAGTTGACCTGGTGATTTAGTTGAATTAGGTTAACCCGAGTTAGGTCAGGTTGACCCAGTGGTTCAATTTAATTAGCATAAACCAAGTTAGGATGGGTTGACCTGGTGATTCAGTTGAATTGGGTTAAACCCGAGTTAGGTCGGAATGCAATGGGGTAACCCGAGTTAGGTCGAGTTGAACCGGTGGTTCAGTTGAATTGGGTTAACCCAAGTTAGGTCGGGTTGACCTAGTGGTTCAAATGAATTGGGTTATCTCAAGTTAAGTTGGGTTAAACCTGTCTTTTAGTTGAATTGGTTAACAAGAATTAGGTTGGGTTGACCCAATGATTTAGTTGAGTTGGGTTAGCTCAAGTTAGGTCAGGTTGACCCAAGGAGTTGAATTTGGTTAACCCGACTTAGGTCGGGTTGATTCGGTGGTTCAATTGAATTAGGTTCACCCGAGTTGGTTCAGGTTAACTGACACACCTTAAAATTACCTACTGTACATTTTATGCTTTTTTAAGGATATTGCGCTTTAATGAAATGTATTTTGTATGTTTTTGATTTCAGGTACAAGAAATGGAGTTTAAGAGCAAAATGAGCAAAATTGGAGCAAAACAACGTCAAACGGAGCTAAGGAACAAAAATCGAACCGGTGCTTAGGCGCTAGGTAGTTAATTTAGATTGCTATAAGGCTGGTGCTTATACGCCATAGTTGGGTGCCTAGGTGGCGGAAACAGATGAAAATTTTTTACTTTGAATTTGGACAAATTTGAAAGAGGTGCTTGAAGTGACTCTTGAAAATTTTGAGAGCTCTATTTAATACAGTCATTGGCTGGTCAAAAAGGAGGAATTTTTGTGTTCTACTATAGAGAGCTTTTGGTGAGTGTCTTGAGTTTTTGTGTATGGTGTGTGGGTGTGTGAGTGAGAG
>JXCR01135321.1:60739-83315 GCA_002079205.1 Phalaenopsis hybrid cultivar
GGAAGGACATTTTAATATATATATATATATATATATATATATAAACTTTTAGAAAAATATGAAATCATACTGACCACATACTTTTCATAGTTTAATTGAAAGAGAACTATACCTCAAACCCTGTATCTATCCCGAAGGATTAACACAAGACTTGAGGATGAGACTCGATCAAATATACTAAGAAATATATGACATCCGTTTTGTCTGCGAAACCATTTTATTTGCCCATAATTTCCCTTATTTAATATGAAAAATTAAATAGGGATTATTTTAAGCTGGGTTCAGACAAGCTTCTCATAAGGGCAAGCCCATATAGTTAATTACATCTTAGATAACCGAAATCACCCAATAAAACTATCGATAAAAATCAAAAAATATTATCTTCAAGGAGTTTAAAAGGATAGGACTTTTCGACGAAATCGGACAAAGAGGTGTAAAATGGGATGGTTCGGATTTCGAACATTTTTTTTGGAATTTAAAGGAGGAAAAACTAAGGGATGTCATTGATCCGGAAGAGAACCTCGGTGACTTCTCAATCTATCCCATTGTNATCGAATTGGGTGTTGAAGTGTAGATGTTAGCCCTCAGGCGAGGGGAACGTGGGAGCTCCGAAGTGAGAGCCGGTACTCAGCCTAGCCGCAGAATCAGTAACTAAGCATAGAATTAGTCAATGTTCTTTATGCCTGGACCGAGCCTAGCCAAAGATTCAGTAACCAAGCATAGGATTAGTCAATGTTCTTTATGCCTGGACCAAAGGATAAAGAATAAGTATGCTTCTATTTGGCATAATCCAATTTGAACTGATTCACTTTATCCATTTACTTTAATTTCTTGACAAGGAGAATGATGTTTTCTTATATATTAAAGTTCACATTAGAAACTTTATTAGTAGAATTAGTTATTTAAGAGTTATTAAAATTACATATTTATTAAATTGTTTATTAGTGACAAAAAAGCAATTTGAATTATATTGTTGTGATTAAGTATTGATTTTCTAAAATCTTAGTTCGTAGCCTAATATTACCTCCGTCTGGGATCGATGTCTAGGACTTCATTATAGCCCTGTATTACTTGAGCAATATGTATACTTGCATTGATAAGTATGACTTTACCATTATTGAATATTTTATATATACATCTTTATCAAATCTATAACCGTTGTCAATTTTTTGGTGTCGTTGCCGAGGAATTAAATCTTCTAGCAGTAGTATTAAATTCTTATATTTTTAAGCATATGTAAAGTCGTTGTCAGTACCTCGCCACGTCAAACTCTAATTAACTTAATTAAACACTTGTACTCATAATTAAACAATTTTCTAACACATAATTTCACAAACAACACAAAACTCACATTTATATATAAAACTTGAACGATTACAAAATAACAGTTTTCAAGCGAACACACTTAATTAAGAATTGAAATCAAGCCAACAAACTAATGTTGAAGCTTAAATATCAAACATTTAAAAAACAATACATATAAGGTTCTGCAATAAAAGAAAACCAAATCTAATACAAACGCATAACAACAAATATGACTATGAATTACGTACTAAAACAAGTTAGAACATCTTCTCCACTTTCGTCATCTTGAATGTTTCCCATGGATTGGTAGTGCACAAACAAGATGTAAAAGGGTCGGTGAGGAAATTCGTCTATCGAGTCTTCTTCAACCTAACTATTTTTCTTAAACATGCGTACCAAACCTTCTTCAATACGTCCAGTGTCTTTGAAGTGTTCCTTTATCTTCCAATCTAGGTGGTCAAGCATTTCACAAATATTTCCAATTTAAAGCATAATTTTCTGTGCCTCTTTTGCCAACTTCTTAATTCTTTTCAAAAGTGCATTCGAACTAAAGTATGGTTGAATAAGCCATGAATTTTGAGATGCTTGATCCATCAATATATTCATTCGAACTAAAATATCTCCTCCCCAATTCCTATGTAGCTGAAATGACCTTTTGGCTCCATAAGCTTCAAAGGGAGAAGCACTTTTTTCTAACTTTCATAAGGCACTTGCGATTGGCTACACAACAGGAATATGATAGATGGATGTCCCAGTCCAGAAGTTGTCCATTGATGATTAAACCCAAAACAAACTTTACTATTAAAGCACCAACATCAATAAGTCTTTCAGTTTGAATACAATAATTCAAAATTGCACTTTCCTTTGTCACTTTACTGATTTTCATAATAGGAAGTTGTTTTAATGCAATCAAGAAATGTCACACCTTCAATGCAAAATTCAATAATGATGAAGAAAAACTTACATGTTTGTTATCTATGGTCTCCCAATTTGCATCTTCATTAGTAATATATCGATAAAGTTCATCCATATTATCTCTCGTATGGATAAAATTATCATAGTAACAAATAGGAATGCTTTCAATCATAAACATGTTTATTCTTGAAGGAGTGTATTTTACCACCTACCTCGAACATAGAAAACTCCTTGGTTAATTCCATGAAAATTAGCATAAAACTATTTCACCATGACAATTACTTTAGCGGCAGTGGTATAACAAAGTACTTCTCAGTGTCTCTATGCAATAATCTCCTCCACTATAGTATTTGGTGTGTCGAATCCTTGATTGACAAAGCATCGCTCCTTGATTAGTCTCTTCTTCACAAGAACTCGATTGTACAATTTCCGCACATCAAAACTGACAAACTTTCTCCTGTTGAAAATTTCATATCTAGCAGTTTCTTTTGAGTGGGAAGCCATAGGATTTGAAAAATGGGGTCTTTCCCTTCATTTTCCCCTCTTAAATATCTTTAGGATTTGATTTTAGAGAGTTACTAGGAAGAAATCCCACCAAAAACTGTCAAAAACCGCCATTTGAAGCATCCTAAATTTTTTCCATCGTTGCGGCGCTTTTGGCGCTTCTGCCATCAGCTCTCTGGAAAATGGCGCCTCTAGCGCCAGTTCAGATTTTTGTACTGTTTCATTTTAAATCCAGACTACTCTTAGATTTTCCATATGTCAATAAATAAAAATGTTTTAATGTATTTTCTTAATATATAAATCCCTCAAATGCACAGAATTCATAAAGAAATTATAAATTTATATATATAATACTACTTATAAAAATAGATAAAATCATAAACAAATATAAATATGGGTTGCCTCCCACAAAGCTTTTGGTTTAATGTCATCAGTTTGACATTCCCAGTCATTACTCTAGGTGTCCCAACATTACAATCTCTTTAAAAATTGGTCTTTGACCATCAAAATATGGTTTTAATTTGTGCCCATTCACTTTAAATATCTTTCCAGTCTTGAGATTTTCAATATTAACAACTCCATAGGGATAGACTTTTGTAATTGTGAATGGCCCTGTCCACCTAGACTTCAGTTTTCCAAGAAATAATTTCAATCTTGTATTGTAAAATATGACTTCTTGTCCAGGCTTAAATTCCTTTTTTATTATCTTCTGATCATGTCATTCTTTCATTTTCTCCTTATATATCCTAGCATTATCGTGAGTTTCATTCCTAATCTCTTCAAGCTCATTCAATTGCAATAATCTTTTCTCACCAGCATCTTTTAAATTAAAATTAAACTCTCTAATCGCCCAATAAGTTTTATGTTATAATTCTACTGGTAAGTGACAAGTCTTCACATAAATTAATCTATATGGGGTATTCTTATAGGTGTCTTATAGGCTGTCCTATAAGCCTAGAATGCAGTATCTAATCTAGCAGACCAATCCTTTTTATTAGAATTTACAGTTTTTTTCCAAAATTCTCTTAATTTCACAATAAGATACTTCTATTAAACCAATAGTCTGGGAAAGATAAGAAGTTTCAATTCTATGTATAATATTATATTTTTCCTCCAATTTTTGAATTTGTTTGTTCTGAAAGTGAGATCCTTCATCAGTAATGATTATTCTCGTCATTACATATCTTGTAAAAATATTTTTGATTAAAAATTATGAAGTACTCTGAGCATCACATCGAGGTAAAGCAATTGCTTCCATCCACTTTGATATATAGTCCACTGCAATTAATATATATATATATATACATACATATATGAATAGAGTAGACCAATAAAATTCAGATTGTAAAATTTTGTGAGAAGTTCTACCAATCCTAAAATGACTTCAAAATTCAGAATCATAACATTTTTGGATAATTTCTTTAATTTTTTTATAAGGCACACATCTCCTCACAACTAAATCTTTGCATTATTTGTACAAATATGGGTCATCCAAAACTAAAATTTGGCATCGTGAATAAACTTCTTCTCTTGTTGTTTTGTCAACCCATATTGTAAAATACCACTAATAATGTAGTTTATAATATCAGCATACCACGGTATTTCCCATCCTTTAACATCATAAAGTTGTTCATCAGAAAAAATTTTATTAATTTCTTTTTCAAGGTCAAATGTTTATTCCTGTTTTGGTCTAGATAAACGATCAGTAATGTGATTATCAGTTCCTTTCCTATCGACTACCACAAAATCAAATTCTTGCATCAGAAGTACCCATCTAATTAATCTTGGTTATGCATCCTTCTTTTGCATCAAATATTTTATAGCGGAGTGGTCTGTATACACAACACATTTAGCTCCAATTATATATGACCTAAACTTATCAAAAACATAAACAATGACTAATAACTTTCATTCAGTGGTTATATAATTAATTTGAGCATCATTGAGAGTCTTACTAACGTAGTATATAACTTTAAAAATTTTATCTTATCTCTGACCTAAAATAACCCCAATTGCATAATCACTAGCATCACAAATTATTTTGAACGGTTTCTCCTAATCAAGTGAAATAATTATAGGAGCAGTGATCAAATTTTCTTTCAATGTTTCAAAAGCATTATGGCACTCTTGATTGAAATTAAATTCTGTATGTTTTACCAAAAGTTGACATAAACGCTTTGTCATTTTTGAAAAATTTTGATATATCACACGTAAACCCAGCATGTCCTAAAAAGCTCCTCACTTTTCTTTTAATAGCAGGTGGAGGTAGGTAAGATATTACTTGAATTTTTGTCTGATCTACTTCCATGTCATTTTCTGAAATTTCATGCTCAAGCACAATTCCTCTTGCAACCATGAATTCATATTTTTTCCTAGTTTAATACTAGATTCATCTTTTCAAATCATTCTAAAACTTTCTCTAAATGATTTAGACTTATTTCAAATGAAATTCCAAACACAGAAAAATCATCCATAATGGCTTTTATCCCTTTTTTAAATTAAATCACCAAAAAACTGATATCATATATCCTTGAAATGTCGTAGGCGCATTACATAAACGAAAGGGAATTCGTCGAAAGGCAAAAGTACCATAAGGACTAGTGATCATTGTCTTCTTTTGATCTTCTGGAGTAATTAGTATTTGATGATAGCTGATATATCCATCTACTAGGCAAAAAAATATGTGCCCAGCTAGCCTATCCAACATCTGGTCCAAAAAAGGTAAAGAAAAGTGTTCTTTTCTGGTGGCTAAATTTATTTTTCTATAATCTATACAGATTTTTCATCCAGTGACTTGCCTTGTTGGTATTAATACATTATTCTCATTTTTCACTACAGTCACACCTTCTTCTTTGGAACACAGTGAATTGAACTCACCCAAGCACTCTCTGAGAAAGGATATATTATTCCCGTGTCTAACCATTTTAAATTCTCTTTCTTAACAACTTTTGTATCATAGAGTTTAATCACCTTTGAGGATCAGCTTTTGGTTCATGATGATCTTCCAATAAAATTTTGAGCATACAAATTGAAGGATTGATTCCTTTAATATCAGCTAATGTTTATATCTTTTTAAAGTTTTCAACAACTGTAGTTCCTGTGCTTCAGTTAACTCTGAGTATACGATAATAGGTAATGTAGATAAATCTCCTAAAAAGGTATATTTTAAATGTGTAGGAAGTGTTTTCATTTCTTGTTCTAGAGATTTCTCAATCGATGAAATCAAATTTTTGTTATTATCCATAGGATCTAACAATTCAAATTATTTCAGAACATAATCCAATTCTTTATTACTCACTTTCATAGATTCATCTTGAATTATATCCTCATCCTCATACTGCAAACAATCTTCTTAAGTTTTCTTTTCAAATGTATTCGTGAAATATTCATTACTTAAATAGTCATTAATTTCCATTATGAAGCATTCATCCCCTCTTCCTTTTTTTGGATATCTCATTGACTTTACAATATTAAATGTGACCTCTTGATCGCTAACTCTCATCGTTAATTGTCCTTTCTACACATTTATCAAAGCTCTTTCAGTGGCAAGAAATAGTCTTCCTAGAATGATTGGAATTTCTTTATCTTCCTGCATATCTAACACAATAAAATCTATAGAAAAGATAAAATTATCAACATTTACAAAAAAATCTTCTATAACTTATTTAGGATAGATAATCAAATGATTAGCTAACTGAAGAGTTACAGTAGTAGGTGAAATTTCTCCTAAACCCAACCTTCTAAAAATCGATAAAGACATAAGATTAATACCGACACCTAAACCACATAAAGCTTATCCAAAAAATCTTTCGGCAATAGCACAAGGAATAATAAAACTATCAAAAACTCTAAGTTTTTTAGGAAGCTTTTCTGAATTACAGTGCTACACTCCTAGCTAAGTGCAACAGTCTCATTATCTATAAACTTTCTTTTTTTTTATTAAGTATATCCTTCATAAACTTCACATAGCTTGGCATTTATTCCAGGGCATCAACAAATGGAATGTTTATTATTAATTTCATCAATATTTCCAAAAATTTTGTAAATTTGTTATCTTTGTTTTTCTGCTTCAATATTTGAGGCAATGGAGATGGTGGTCTTTCTATAGTAATTTTCATTGGTTTGATAGGGTATTCATGCTCAAAATGAAAATCTTTATTAGATTTTTCATTTCCACTTCTCAGTTGAAAAACCTTAATTTGCTCTTTTTTTCTATTCTTTAGGATTAACTTTAACATTAAAAGGCAACGTTCCTGGAGGTCTATTGCTAAGTGCAGTAGCAATACATCCAAATTGATTTTTCATGTTTCTAATTGCAGTTCCTTGACTTTGTAATTGACTTCCTATTTGTAATATTAATTCTTTCATTGACAGTTTCTTCTCCTTACTCTGCAAATTGCTATTGAAACCTGGAGGGTAACAAGGATTGTAGTTCAAATTCCCTTTATTTTTAGAGTTTCCCAATGGGTTTTCAGCGTTGTTCCCCTATTGTGGATTTACAGCATTAGAGTTAATGTTACTCCAACTGAAATTTAGGTGATTTTTCTAACTAAGATTATAATAATTGGAATAAGAATTATTAGATCGATTGTTTATGGCATTTAAAGTCTCATAAAAATAATGAGATTCTATCATTTATCCCAGTAAATTTTTCTTAAGCACAGGAGGTGTCTGAGAATAATTTATTCCTTATTGATCTATCTTTTTTGATATTGCAGCAATTTGAGGAGTCAACATAAAAATTGCATCATAATCATGAATACTAGCTACTCTTTTTGGGTTTACCCTTTCAGAGGGCTATTGAAAATTATTAGTATTCATCTCTTCAACTAAAGAAAATGCTTCATCAAATGTATTTGACATTAATGATCCACCAGCAGTAGCATCAATTATTGATCTAAGAGAACCAACCAATCCATTATAAAAAGTTTGAATTATTAACCAATGTAGTAACACATGGTGTGGACACTTCCAAAGGAGATCTTTAAATCTTTCCCAAGCTTCATAAATTGATTCCCAATCAAACTGACAAAAAGATGTAATATCATTTCTAAGCTTAGCAGTTTTTTATGGTGAGAAATATTTAGATAAAAAATTTTGTGATAAGTCTCCCCACTTTATGGTAGATCCAGGTACTAACGAGTTTAACCACGTCTTAGATTTATCCCTTAGTGAAAAATAAAAAAAGTCTAAAGACATCATTTGACACTCCATCATATTTAAATATAGCACACAATTCTAGAAAACTAGCACAGTGTAAGTTATGATCTTCAGTCGGTGTTCCCCAAACTGATTATTTTGTACCATTTGGATAATGGTTTGTATACTCAAATGAATTGGCAGCTACATAATGGTTTTGTATACTCAAATGAATTTCATATGTTGTAGCATTAGCATAATCTCTTAAAAGTCTCTGATGATGTTCATTTTCTTTTCCAGAATTATTCAAGTTGCAAGACATTTTGTTCAAAATTTCTATCTCTTTTTGTGTTTTTGAATTTTTTTTAATTGTTCTCTCTAACTTTGATATGTAAGGTATTAAAGCTACCTATCTTAAACTATGCATATACAAACACAATAAGCAATAAAAATAAGCAAACACACTAAAATATAAAAATATTTAATTAAACTACAAATAGTTTTTCAGTTCAAATAAATTATTCTCAATTATAAAGTAATTTACCATTACTCCCCTGCAACGGCACCAAAAACTTGTTATGGTGGTTGGCTAGCACTAATAGTATATGTGTTGTTCAATCTTAATAAAAATAAATTCAGTATAAATAATTTTATCTGTTAAAATCTCTAAGCTGCCAAACCCATAATAATAAAGCAAGTAAATGTGTCGCTCAATTAATAAAGGAATCTAATGGAGTGCTAAGTATCGATCCCACAGTGAGTTGGAAATTCTTATGGTTATAAAGTCAAACATAATATTCAAACTATAAAACTTAAGTAAGCAAAATAAATCTAAAGTAAATTTAATGTGTGTTAAATGAAAAGAACTAACTTAACTAAAATAATTGCTAAACTTCAAAAATAAACTTATAAAGACTAAAAAAGTCTTGAAATGAAGAGTTCAAATTTAAGAAAGCATCCTTCCCCTTTACGATGAGTTTATGGAATGTGAATAAATTAAAATCATTTGAAAAATATAAAATTGTATTGTGTCAAAGAGGAGCATCTTGTACTTTACCAGCTGAGAGTGCATAAAGAACATTAATTAATCTAGAGTTTGGTCCCTAAATCCATGGTTACATTGAGACGATACTGGCTATCACTCTAGAGCTCTCACTTCTACCTCACTTGAGGGCTAACAATCTCGCGTTAGTTTTCAAGCAACTAAACCAAATTAAGGATTTAATTTGTCACCTTAAAATCTCCAATTTTGTGTCAATCAAAGTATATTTCTCTATTTATTTGCATGCAACCACATGGATTACATTCTCACCCATGAAATTGAATGTGACTCTTACCTTGTTGTAGAAAACATAGCCCTTTCATGTCGTATGTTTCTCAATAAATTTTAACTTTTTAATTAGTCAGATCGAAAAGTAAATGAAGATCAGAGTTTGAATTAGCATAATTTATTTAAATTTAAAACCTTACAAAATAAAACTAATTCTTCACAAAATCATATCTCATTGTAAGGAGAAAGATAAAGAATGCTACTCATAATTTATGAGAAGGATATGATAAAACACAGATTTCATAAATAAAAACAAGTTTATAAAATAACAAAAGAAAAAAACATAACTTATATCACACTCCATCACAATAAAATCCCTAGATGTTCCCTTTATGCACTTTCTCTCTTTACAATCACACTCAATTTTCTCTTAAAAGGGCAATGAAGAAAAAATCTCTCACATTTCCTCTCCTCTTACAACCTTAGAAGAAAATCCTCTCTTCTCTCTCACGCCAAAACCTTTCTCTCTATCTCACGCCCCCCCTCTCTTCTCTTGACTTCTCTCCTTTTTAATTATGTCCCAAAAGGAATTCAAAATTCCCTCCAATTTTTCCCCCAAAAGTCACACCTTTTTGCACCAAGAGATAAGTCCCTTCATCCAAGAGACATATTTCTTCATTAAAGAGCCTTCAAAAGTGTTTAGATGAGTTGAACCACTCCATGGGATGTTTGAAGTGTTTGGAGCCTTCAAAAATTGTTTTAAAATAGTCACGAACTGACTTACTACATCTTAATTCGTCTCTGGCGCTTCTAGCACCAGTCTGGCGCCTCTAACGCCAACTTAATGAAGTTCGTATTTTCTCTAGATTATGGCGCCACTTAATGAAGTCTGTGCTTTTCTCTATATTTAGGCACCTCTGGTGTCGCTTCTCTATAAAATGGCACCTCTGGAGCCTATTTCTAGCGCTTCTAGCACCAGCTCTCGGGAAAATGGCCCCTCTGGCGCCAGGATCATGAAAATCTTCATTTTTGCTACAAATTTCCTCTTTTTTTCTAGTTTTTTATCCAAATTCCTAAAATTGATATACTTGTAAAAAAACATGAAAATACATTTCTTTAAAATGCAATGTCACCAAAATAATCATAAAATGTAAAAATAAAATAGTACATTATTTTGGTGTATCAGGTAGCTGGCCAAAGGTGAGGTAGTGGCTAGGTGGTTCAGGAAAGGTCAGAAGGTATTAATTGTGATTACATTGGAGTTTTGATGGCTGATTGCATGGGGGAAGTGTTTAGCCAAAATGGGGGAGCATGTCTCCTTAATTTGGGAGACCCTTAGTCCATGGCTCAATTCTTGGGTCTTGGGTGATATGATTAGCATCTTAGGTGGCTAGCCAGAGCAATAGAGGGCTAAGGTTTGTTAATGCAAAGGATTTGAGTCAATTTGGGCCTTATGTTCAAAATTATAGTTTTGGTTTGAACTTGGGTCTAGGTTGGGTTTGGGCTATGTTTTTGGTCTAGGTTGGGTTTGGCCTAAGTTTTGGGTCAAATGGTTGATCAATTTGTCTTATATGATTGTCATGAGAAATTTTGAAATGGAATTGGGTGATTTTGAATTGATTTAGAAGGTCAATTTGGTGGAATTTGGCCATATGTTCAATTTTGGGGCATTTGAGTTAGACTTGGGTTTGGATTGGGCTAGGATTAGGAATTTGGCCAATTGATGGTTCAAATTGCTCTAAAATAATGTCATGAAGGGTTTTGGATATCGATTGAGAGGAAATTGTGGGGTTATGAAGTTCAATTTTAGGAATTTTGGACTTTGAAGCAAAACTAGGGATTTTGACTTAAGTTGGAATTTGGTGAGCTTCGAGTTCAAATTTGGGTTATTTTATTGTTCAAAATAATTTAGGGAAGTGTTACAAAAGAAATTAGAATTCAAATTTTGGGAAATTGACTTGATCATGAGGTTTAATTTGGGGGAATTTAAGGGTATTGCTAAATTGGGTGTTTTGGATTGGGCTTGCAATTCAGCTTGAAATTGGGTTCAATTGGGCTTGGATTTGATTTCAATTGGGATTGGGGATGATGAATTTGGGTTTGGAATCAAAATTAGATGAGACTGAAGTCAATTTGGTGAAATTGGGAGTGATTTCGGCAATTTAGGTATTTAGGGGCAATTTGGGGATTTTGGTCAAAAGGTGTCAATTCGGTCAAAATTGGTTAGGGACATTTGTAGTTATTTTGGAGATTTTGGGAATTTTTTTGAATTTTTGGGGTAAGAAGGACATTTTGGTAATTTTGTGGATTTTGAGGGTATTTTAGGAATTTTGAAAATTTAAGGTATTTTGGTCAATTTCAGTGATTTGGAATTGTTTGAAATAATTTTTGAAGAGATTTTGAGAATTTGGGTAAGTTTGGGAATTTTTTGGAAAATCTAGGGTTTTTGGGCAATTTGGTAATTTGGTGAAATTGAGGCCAAGAAGGGTCAAAATTGGGAATTTGGCAAAATTGGGATTGATTGAGGATGTTAATCATGAGATCACCCTATTTGAGCGATGAGACCAAGGGAACTCCCTTTATGGATCCTCCATGTGCTAGCCTTAGACAAACCCTAGCTTAGGGCTAATGGTTTAAGGGACCATCCACATGAGTTTCCAATAGAGTAAGGAATCAAGCTAGGCATGTTTGGCTAAGGATTAAGAAATCTTGCTTATATTTAAGTGATGACTAGTAAAATTTGTCACATAGAATGGTTATCTAACAGGAACATCTCGATGCTTTCAAAGCTCTTCCTAAGCCACAAGAGAGCGAGAAAACTCTCACATCCTAAATGAGTAACGGCTCATCGGCACATGAGGCCCGTAAAATAATCAGGTCAACTCATAAGATCCACATTATGCTTTCATGACCTAACAAAGCCGTAAATGTAGAGGGTGAATCACTGTATCCCAAATGGGCTGTGTCCTATCCGCAATAAGGGCCTATGAGATGAGATTGGCAATGCGTTAAAATAAGTGATAGGGCTAAATGGGGTAGCAAAGGAAAGGTAGAGTGATCCTAATTGGGTAGAGATAGCTGGGTCAGAATACTACAGATCTGTCATCCCAAGCAATAAGTACCCCAAGTATACCTGGTCGTGAAGGTAGTCGACCCAGCACATTATAAATCTATAAATTGTGTCGTCCAAGAAGACCTCAGTAGCCCTAAGGTTAGGAGAAGAAAACTTTAAATCATATGACCTTATGTAAGTGAGGAGCTTATTGGAGTGAAAAGAAATGAGAGTTATGGCTACGAAGCTAAAACACTCTCATAAAGAACTTATTCCTCATCTAAGTCGAGGAAGCCTCTAACACCCTAAGCGTACTAGATGACCACCTAAGTAGAAATTTAGGTTAGGTCAATCAGGTTAGAGAAGAACTGTAGCTTCTCCTCCGAGCAAGCAGAATGATGCAGTGAGCTAATCAATCCTAATATGAAGACCTTATTAATATGATGGGGGGCATAATCGTGCATGCGTCCCATTTAATCTGGTCTAAAGGCCATATAGAAAAATAAAGACAGATATTTGAAAATCTTAAATTTTTTAATCCTAAATTGTAATTTGCCTCAATCTCTTACTAGAGTTTTTTTGTAGAAGATTAATAATTTTAGGTCCTAAAAGGCATAAATTATGTGCATGATTCCCACTCAAACCACAAGCGAAAAAAGGCAAAGCCAATTCAATCACACTTGGCAAGTAAAACAAGTTAAATCAAATGAAGAAGAAAATGTTGGATGTCGCTGGGTCGGCAACATATCCAAAAGCATAAAAAGGTGGCTAGACACCACATATGCATAGCTAGTCCTAATTCTAAACATAAATAAGATTTATAACTAAGGTACAAGACACGATCCTACAGCTCTTTATCCTCATCACATGGTCTTGCCCCATCTCGAAACTCATGCCCGTGACTTAATTCTAATACACTCTGCTCTATGGGACTCTAAAAGTACGTAGTGAAAGTAAAAAAAGAACTCAACCTGCACAAAAATTAGGTAAGTAGAAAATTTTATCTGCATGCAATGTAGTGAGTCATGCCGAGTGGGAGGAGAGCTAAGCAGCACCTGCAGAAATTGTGATTAGATAAATCATTACAACTTCTTGTTAGACGTGATTCCCTACAAGAAGACCGCCCCTAAGATATTGTTCGCACGTCTCATACCTAGTAAACACATATAGCAGCACAAAAGCTATGCCCAGCTCGGGCATCCAAACTGCAGAGATCTATAACTAGGACATTAAAATGGACTAACTAGCACCCTAATCCTAACGTGACACACAATCTGACGAGTGCCCTGTTCATAGCATCTAAGTGTGTGCAACGTAAGTGTAGGTAAAGGGCTGGCGTTTGTTTTAACAAGATCGTCATCCTTATCTCTGTTCTAAGGATCTAAGGATTCTAAGATGTGTCATTAGATGCATGTTTTGTATGAGCAAAAGCTTTTAGGTTTTGATTTCATACATGGTTTAAACTAGAAACACAAATAGTTTCAACATAGGCTTTGAAAATATGATGCATATAAATAATAAAAATATTATTTTTTATACTTTAAAATGGGTCGTAAGGAAAGAAAAGCCTAATTGGCATCGATTAGACCCCTTGGAATCATAACACAACATATGCATGTTAGTCACAGTGAGATAGCTAATATTGTCCGCCGAGACATCCTCGCGAGCAATACTAGCTCACATTATAACCAGTAAAAGTTCACAAAACTAATGAGCCAGTTTCATCGTCAAGATGATTAAGAATGCATATGCAATTGAATAGTGATTCAGTGCATCATGACCGCTTCATTCGTTACCAAGATGAGATGACGTGTACTTCTGACGAATTCACCAATAATGCAGTGTTGTGAATGCATAACACAACAAAAGTGAGGTGGCATTCTTCGCACTGAAGGGAATCACACGATGGGTACGCTTAATATGCAAATTGTCCCCAAAGAAGACACATGAGTGTCGGAAATGAGTGCGAGGAGCAGTGGCTCAAAAAAATACATACGACAATCTGAAGCGGTGTTGTAAAAAGTGAACAAATGTGCGAGCAATGACTCAAGAAAGGCACGAATGTCAGCAGTGAGTGTGTCAAGAACAATAAGTCAAGAAAGACACAAGCATGCCAATCATTAACCAATTAGATGCCAATGCTATATTGCTCCAACAATCATTTCCATTTTTAATAATACATACAACACAATTTTTATGCGCTTACATATCCAATATCTAAAATTGATATTTATATTTATAATGTCTTATGAACTTATGCATGAAAAGGTTTATTTTACTTTCAAAAAAGTTAAATACAGTTATTTTTATATGATATTAAAAAGCTGCTTATCATGCATGTAAATATACAAATTTTAGTTAGCTATACAGATGCCAAAAAACTGTGCTGATGTATATAAACACCCCCATCTTTCACAATGAATCAAAAAAATAATTAGTTTTATAAGGAGCTCATCTCAAAATGAACTCCAGTTTATCAGTATTACCTGATTAATTATAGCCAATACATGTCTAATAGTTCTAATTAAAACCTCATTCAATATCAGCGTTCACTTTTTTACACGCACGTCTTACTCAGTACCACTAAATTATGAAGCTAGATTCTGAAATTAGTAATCCACAAAATTGTAGAAATGCTCATTTAAATTGCCAATTAAGGTCAAATGAAGAACTTGCTGGTATGTTTCAACCCGTGCATAGCCGAAAGCCAAATTCCACTAATCTTTACATTATGATGATGCTATGGAACAATACATTAAGCTTTACTGGCTACTGCTACTGAACCATGCCCTATTGGTTCAATGGTTTAAACTAGCATAGATACCTACAAAAATGCACAAAAAAAGAAAAAAAAATGAGAACACCTATATTCCGTATATCACTATGGCAGATAAGTTCCCTCGCGAGCCCTTTAACCAGATGAAAAGCAGGGCAGGGAATCAACCAAGCAAACCCTGCGCCATGGACTAATGAAATCTACTCACTCTGTACAATACTCTCAGATATACAAAGCTTGCACAAAACTTTCTGAACAATGGCGAATCATCTAATTTATAAATAATACATTGGAAAGCCGTTACGCCGACAATGCGTGTTTTCTTCGACAGGATATGCTGAAGCAATCTTCCAAATCGTTAGACGAAGACATCGGGGGCCCTCACAGAAGTCTTAATGTCTAGAACTGCTCAATAATCAACAGTGCTTCTTGCAGAGGTTATCCACCAGGTTCTTGCGGTGCACAAGGCTCGGAATCATCAGCTGCTGAGCCATCTTTAAACACACAATCTTTAGGAAGCCTCAGGTTCGGCAATGGCGCTTGATAGGATGTCAAAACCTTTTCCTTTTGAAGACTTGTTACGCCCTACAGAACTAGAAGTGCAAAAATCAGTGTCATACACAGAAGGTTTGGGTTTGAAAGCATCCAATTACCTTTCAATCTTTAGATTTTGTTTCCCCACCATCTACTGCATTTGAATTGCGAGCAGTTGGTTTTTGAGGAAGTTGTTTGCCAGAGAACACACTCCTATTAGCTATTTTCTTTCTATTAGAAGCATGAGACATGGAACTATCATCTGTCCTTCTATCAACATCCATTAGAAGCCTGCCAGAGTGGCTTCCTTGGTTGGAACAACTATCAACGGCCGTATCATCACGCCTTTGAAATGTTCCGCTGTACGATGGATTGTCTATGGAAGTGGTGGCAGATTCGGAGCTGATGCCAGAAGCGTATGAGCTACGAACCATAGCGGAGAAAGCAACACAATCCCTCCTCGAAGCAAGTATACCATGGGAGCAAAGAACCAATTCTCTCTGAAAAAAAAAAAAAATTAGAAACACACGTGAATTGTTCAAGTTTTATAAGGCCTATAAAGTAGAAACAAACAATTTATTGTTTGAACTGAATCCAAGAAAAATAAAATATAAATGGTTTCTTATCAAAATATTAAAACATTTAATGTAAATTAAAATCAAAAGACCAATAGCAAAGACAATTGCAATCTGTTGCTGGGGTTCAAAAAGCTAAATTTATGTCAAACAAAGGAAAGGAAATAATCTAGTACAGGTAAAGAGGAGGTGAAAAAAATAATCACAATGTAACAGAAACATGTAAAAGAGTGAACAAATGACAGAATATCAAGCCATTTATAAAGTTCCCACTACAATATTAACATCAAGAGTACAAATTCATCAAGAAATCAAGAGCTATGAGTTCGACATCAATCAAATAATCAAATGCATCCAAGATAAGCCTTGATATATAACTTAAAAAAATTCTATGAAAATTAAAACTTAAATTTTTAGATTTTAGTTCATAATTTTTGGATTTTTTTGATTTTAGTTCATAATTTTTGGATTTTTTTGACATTTTGTTTACTGTTTTCAAATGGTACACCTCATAATTAATTTTCCGTTGATTTAGTAAGCTTTAAGTTCATTAGGAAACTACTTGGCAGGCCATAACATGTGACCCAATTCAAAATACAAATACCTTAAGTATAGGTGAGTGATTGAACTGGTTTCAACTCCCCTTCGTATTTTTATTCTTTCACTTATTTTCAAATTTTAATTTTGAAGCTTCAGGGATAAATCCAATGTTCTAAATGTTCGCTGAATGGTTGATAGATAAAACTTGAGGACGTTACTATGTTGGGAAGGGAGCTTGGTGGCTGGTTAATGCAATAGCCAATAAATGATGCATTCTTCCTATTCTGAGGTGAAAAGTTCGGACAACATTTTGCAGCCAAAAGACATGATGGAACAATGCATTTATCCTAGTATACATGCTATAGGCAATCATAATGACCATCAAAGAATCTACATGACTAATTGGCCCAGAGCATGATACGCCCAGGGGTCAAGTTACATTGAAATGGGGTCGAGCAAATTGGATGATGAGGTCGAAAAGTATTCTAACTCTTCATGCCACTCGATATCAATCAAGAATAAAAGAAATCGGGCAAAATTAAGTGTTTCCTTTTTTTAATTGCTCGATTAAATTCTTTGTTTTTATTGCACGGATCCTTTCCTTTTAGCTGAATATTTAGATTAGGAGTATGTATTATTAAGCTACATAAAATAAATTATACAGATTACTATGTACCAAAAATAAATTGTACAGAATATTATTTATTGGAATGAAAGCAAAGAAAAAAGACATTCAGCCTATTCACTCAAAACATTGACATGGTATCAAAGCCATGTTGAATCATTCAGGTCTAAAACTTTGGTGTCTTCAACGTTGGAATCGTTCGTCCATCTTCGACTGCAAACCTCTAAGAGTCTAGTCTGACTGAATAGCTCACCTTGACTAGATTGCTTGTCCGCTCGTCTACTCGCCTGGACTTCTTCGTTTGTTCGTTTGGTTCTCTTCACCGGGATGTTCGGTCTTTTGGATTGCTTCGGTTGCTTCGCCTGATCGTCTGCTTCGACTGATTATTGATTGATTTGATCCATGTATTGCGCCTGCTCTGTCTACTTCGTCTACACCTTCGCTTGATTTCGCCTGCACCGTCTTCGTTCTACTTCGTCCACTTTGTCTTCGACTGCTTCATCTAGTTGTCTCTACATTTTGCTTCCGTTGGTTTTGTTTGCACACAGGACTCACCTAATTCGATCGTCTTGAATTTTCAACGACTAAGTCTCCTGCTCTTTACGGGACGATTCTTCAACGTTCACGCGGAACAACCTGCTGCTCAAAGGCTCTCTCCCTTCGTTTTATTCGAGCAAAGCACATTAAGTTGAGCCTGAATATTATTGTCCTACCAGAGACAATCTTTGTCCTTCGTGCATTGCCACAGACACGCGTCTCTATTCACGTGGATTTCCACAACAACTTTCTTGGTAATCAACTTGTGAGTGACAGTTCTAGTTAAAATATTTTCCTAAATCTTAGCTATCAGATTTACGGGAAAGAATTATGTCGCATATGAATTTCAGCTTAAGATATTTTTGAAAAAGGAGCTTCAGGGTAATATTGATGGGTCTTCTACAGCATCTACAGAGCCGAAAGATCTTGGTCAATGAGAGGCAAAGGATGCTCGACTTGTTTGTTGGATTTTGGGATCTATTGAGGCTCATATCTTGAACAATTTACAATCATTTGGCACGGCTAAAGAAATGTGGGAAAACTTGAAGCGCGTCTACAATCAAGATAATATTGCAAAATACTTTTAATTGGAACTTAATATGTGTAATTATAATTAAGGTAATCTCTCAATTGAACAATATTATTTTGGCTTTCTAAATTTATGGAACGAATATTCTGGCATTATCTATGCTAAGATGTCAAAAGAGAGCTTAGCTTGTCTTCAAGCTATTCATGAAGTGAGTCGTCGCAATCAGTTTTTGATGAAGCTCATGCCTAAATTTAAAACTGCTCAAGTCGGGTTGCTGAATAGAGATTCAATTCCTTATTTAGACGTATGTTTCGGTGAATTACGGCGCGAAGAACAAAGATTGACAACTCAAGCGGCTATCGGTAGATATGGTAGTCATCAGAAAAAGTTAATGTTGCATATGCTGCTCAGATCCGAGAGAAGGAAACAAAGTAGTTTTACAGCTGCAAAGCATTTGGACATATTGCTAGTTAATGTAGCAAGAAATTCTGTAATTAGTGTAAGAAAAAAGAACAAATTATTAAGTGTCCTACGCGACCTCAAAACCGCAAACCACAAGCTCTTAATGCTACTATATCCGACTCTCACAATCCTACTTCGACATCTACAGCTGTCGGCAATAATCAATCTATTCTCACAAGATATGGTTCAACAGATGATTCTCTGTTTTTTTTGCTCTTGGTCTTCAAAAAAAATGTAAAACTATTACTTTTATTCCTTCTCCTTCGTTTGTTAATTTAGCGGCACAAATCATATGACCGGCACATCTGGATTATTACATAATCAATGCTTGTATACCAGTACTCAACATATTCAGGTTGCTGATGGAAATAATATTCAAATTACTGTTGTTAGTGCTATTAGCTTCTCTTTTTGACATGTATTGATTTCTCCTAAATTATCTACGAACTTTTTTTGTGTTGATCAAATGATGGATAATAACCGTGACTACACTTTTCTCGTGATAGTTTTATTGTACAGGATCAGGTGTCGGGGAAGGTGATAACTAAAGGGCATAGAATGATAACTAAATAGTTTTATTCTATTTAGAATGTTTTCCTAAATCATAGCTATCAGATTTACGAGAAAGAATTATGCCGCATGAGAACTTTAGCTCAATATGTTTTTGAAAGGGAAGGAGCCTCGGGGTCATATTGATGGGTATTCTCCAGCACTTACAAAGTCAAAAGATCTTGGTCAATGGGAGGCAAAGGATGCTCGATTTGTTTGCTGGATTTTGGAATTTATTGAGGCTCATATGTTGAACAATTTATGATCCTTTGGCACGGCTAAAGAAATGTGGGAATACTTGAAGTGTGTCTACTCAAAATAATACTGCAAGACGGTTTCAATTGGAACTTAATACGAGTAATTATATTTAAGATAATCTCTCAATTGAACAATATTATATTGGCTTTTTAAATTTATGGAGCGAATATTTTGGTATTTTTAATGCTAAGATGTCAAAAGAGAGCTTAGCTTGTCTTCAAGCTATTCATGAAGTGAGTCGTCGCGATCAGTTTTTGATGAAGCTCATGCCTAAATTTAAAACTGCTCGAGCTGAGTTGCTGAATAGAGATCCAGTTCCTTGTTTGGATGTATGTTTAGGTGAATTACTATGCGAAGAACAAAGATTGGCAACTCAAGCGGAAGTCTGAATATCGTGATATGCCCTCTATTTGTTATGAGATCATTTGGCTTTGGGGCTTGTTGGCTGAGCTTGGTTTTCCTAACTTGAGTCTACTTCTCTTTATGGAGATAATATTAGTGCTATCCAGATTACCGCTAATCATGTCATTCATGAGCACACGAAACACATTGAAATCGACTATCATTCTATTCGAGAAGCCAATGATAATGATGTTATTTCTCTTTCTCATATCTTTTTTGCTCTTCAAACAACTAATATATTTACTAAGGTTGTTTCTCGGCAGCGTCACATATTGATGCTTCTTGATCAGTCAGCATCAATTTGAGGGAGGATGTCATTCAAGAATAAATGAAATCGGGCAGAATTAAGAGTTTGTTCTTTCAATTGTTGGATTAAATTCCTTACTTTTATTTCACGGATCCTTTCCTTTTACTTGAATATTTAGATTAGGAATATGTATTATTAAGTTACCTAAAATAAATTGTATGAATTATTATGTACCTAAAATAAATTGTACAGACTATTATTTATCAGAATGAAAGCAAAGGAAAAGGACATTCAGTCTATTCACTCAAAACACTGACACTCAGTTTGGGCAATAACCTCAACTTCAACCTCATTAGAAAGTTTTTAAGTATGTACAATAAAAACAATAGTTTCATAACTAAACAATCTTGCATAAAACACCTACTAACCTTTAAAGTTATTAATAGACCATTTTTCTAATTAATACCAGCAAGATCTAACAATGAATTTCCTTATATATCCTCGTTTTTTCATCTAAATTAAAAAATAAACCAGGATAATGGGTTTAAGATCCGCATGATCAAAGACTACTTTTTTTAATTTGAACGACAATAGTTTTTAGCATTATCCACAAAATTTACTACAATATTATGACAAATGTTATGAACTACTTTCAAGATCAATCACCAGAGTAAGCAACTTGACCATTATCTGTAGCAGGTATTAACAGTTTTTTTTAGGGTGCATTTAATGAAGCAGGCTTATGAATACTACCTACAATCGAGCATAGACAGTCAGTTTAAGAAAATTCGCTACATGAATTAAGCTTGAATTAACTTACAAGCGGAGAAATATAAGACAACTGAAATCGGTTATTAATGCAAAAACTAAATCAATAGACAAACATGTTTTGTATGTCAAATTTACAACTTCGGTAAGAAACAACAAAGAGAAACTAAAATTAAAAAAAAAAGGAACAGGCCCTAACACCTCTTCAAAGATATTTTCTATCTTAAATCACAATAAATAGTTGATAAATAACTGCCTACAAATGCAACATTTGGCTAACAAATTCAAGAAAGGCCATGCCTGTAAATGCAAAACCATTCAGCAAAGAGCTGTTAATTTCTGCAGTAAAAACTACAACATTACACAAGTGTACCTTCAATTTCTCCCTTCTAATAATTCTCTCACAAAGAAGACGTAATTTCTCTAGGTCAACCTGTAAAAGAATTTCAATGTTAAGTAAACAGATATGAAGATATTCATCATACAGAATAATTTCAATAGCAAATTTAGAGAATGTGCAAGTTAAAAAATAGTACAAAAAAACATTTGCAACATCCTCAGATTGAATTTATTTTGAGGAATATGACTACATAAAAAAGTAAATGCAACCAATTTTTCAGAAATAAAATTTTCCTCGGTGACATCAAATAAGATTTATGTCCTTGATTCATTCCTAACTGTATGAATTGCTAACTAAAAACACCGCAATGTTTAAGAACGGTGCTCATGACAATTCCATATGAAGCGCTTTAATCATTTCAAAAAGAAAGGAATGGCAAACAAGATACATTGACATTTCCAATTAAAGAAAAATTACATAGATACCACTCAATTATAATGTATTTACATATCTAAAACTTAAGCTTCAATTTTTTCATATATGCCACCTTACCCATACATGAAAAATGCATTTCAGTTTTTAATAGTTAAAATAGTGGTACTTTTGATGTAGCAATATAAATGATTTAGGTGGTATAAATGTTAAAAGCAAAGAATAGGTTTTAGATATGTAAATATAAGAATCGGGTGGTATGTATGTAAATGCCCCAGAAAGTAATTATAGCATAGCATAAAAATTAGTATCCTCTTCTAAAACCAGCCATCAATAACTCGCAAGTGATTTTTATACTGAGTACTGCTTCAATATAAGAGAGAAACAAGCCTGGGTGTTTTGTGGGAGAGGGAGGGATGAGATCAGACTTACCCTCACTTGCTTTATATTCTTAAGCTCCTCAGCACCATGCTGACTATCAACCTAGAGATACAGATGAGAAAGATAGTAAGGTAAATAAACAAGGCAGTGTACAGCACATCGGTGATGTACAACATAGTATTCCTGTTACTTTTTTTTTTTGGAATTATGTATAAAAATGATATTAATAAATTACATTAAAAAAATAAATAAATAAAGATAAGGGTTGGTGAGGCACCTTTTCTCTCTGCTCCACGCTATGCTTTTCACAATAAGACTTGTGCTGGAACCTGCCACCAATAGCTTTTATGTTCATGAATAAGCCAGCACTTCTAGCACAGGTTGGATGAAATTTAGCTTGGCAATGTCCATAGCTGCACTGCATAGAAAGAAAAAA
>JXCR01135321.1:85567-103076 GCA_002079205.1 Phalaenopsis hybrid cultivar
AAAAAAAAAAAAAAAAAAAAAAACTTTTCGTAGTCAATTCCAAACATTCAAATAAACTCTTTTCCAAATAATCTTGATTTGCATCTGTCGATGCTTCCTTCAACTCTACATTTCATAAAAATAATCTATTTTTATAAGTTTCTTCTCTTCGAGAAGATTTGACAGATTCCATGTATCATTTCATTAAGGGCCAAAATAACTTAATGAACAACATTTTTTCGAACAAAGGCATGATGCTTCTTTGATGTTCTTTGAAATTTCTACACATCAAAAACTTAAAACTAAATGCATAAGACTTTGGAGAAAGTTTTCCATAGAAAATAGAATGATTGATCGAAAGATTAAAGCAATTTCTTATGCTTTTCCTAATTGTGGCAGTAGCATGTTAAAATCATCCTCAAAATCAAACCTAAGGTTTAGTTCTAAAAAAATTTTGTGTTCTACCTTATCAATTAAATTGTCCTGTCAAATGCAATAGACAATCTCCATGTATCTTACTCATAGCATGTGATTTCTAGTATTGGGAGATTCAAGTAGATATAGAAGAGATGTCGAATACAATACTAATAAAGTAGGATTAAAATTCTCATAAAACTCATTCAAATGATAACTGATGTTCTCCCCTAATTGGGGAGAAGAATTGATCATAAAAAAAAAAAGTTAAATCCATGGTAGTGTAGTAATTTCTAGTATTGACATGCATCTGTGTCGGCAAAAAGAGTAGCTAATAAAAATTTATTATATCACTTTTGGGTCTAATTACCTCTTTGTTAAGGACGAAAATAGACAAAGGAAGAACAATCAAACAATATGAAAAGAATTATAAATTTTAGATTATATATAAGTTAGGTAAGGTTAAAGGTTTGACAAGGATTTCAAATTTTAAAATTCTTCATGTATATGAATTAAAAGATATACAATGGTGAGGGTAGTAATCTCCTCAATAGCAGTTGGGACATTATTAGTAATCATGATTGATCAAGCAAGCTTCAGAAGATGCAAAAGATGTTTATTTTCTCTTTCAACTATCATATTTTGTGGAGTAAGAATATAAGATGTTTGATAAAAATACTCTTTGTCGGAGATGTCTCTAAAAAGCAAATAAAAACACTTTTTTCATTACCAATCATTAGGACTTAAAACTTTAATTATGAATTCAGATTTTATGAAAGATATATATTAATGGAAAAACAAAACCAATGTTTAACTTATCTATTGTTAGAAAAATCCAGTTGGTTCTTGTTTGATCCTCATTGAATGATATAAATTATCTAACATTTGGGGATAGCTACAAAAGATCGGAAGGAATTATAAGAATAACTAGGTAGAAGTTCAAGTGCGTATAGATAAGTACGCAGATTTCACATTGAATATCTTTTAAAACTTATGTTGATAAAAAGGAATGAAAATTATTTTTTAAGTACATGAAATTTGGATGACCAAGGCGAAAGTTCCACTAAATGAATATATTTTTGATTGAGAAAGATATTAAAGGCACTTCTAACTTGAATTTTAGTATTCCCTCCATAATTTTCAAAGGATTGGCCTTTTTTCTTTTTGCCTTGCAAANGCTTCTAACTTGAATTTTAGTATTCCCTCCATAATTTTCAAAGGATTGGCCTTTTTTCTTTTTGCCTTGCAAATTATCCTTCCCAAATCCCAATCCTAAACTTCACAACTAGTAGTAATATAGTACATATCAATGAAAATTTTGCAAATTGAAAGCAAATTGAAGAAAAGCTTTAAGAATCAAGAAAACTAAGTTAAAAACTAAAGAGCTTGTGATAATGATGGTCCCAATGCCAATTAGCAGTAACATTGACCCATCAAAAATTTTAACAATATAATACTTTAAATATCGATAACAAACTCGAAATAATAGGCCACCCTCATCATAAAAGACCAAAAGCTCCAAAATCTACAATCTAATATTTTGGATTCTTGTTTTGTACATAAAATCCATTTAAGATTATACCTTTTTTGAGCAAACTCATCAATGATGATTTTTGGTGCAAGAAGGTTTTGTTTAAGTAGGATCATCACTGATTTGGAGAAAATTTTATGGATACCATAGTTGTCATGGGAACTTGATTCATGGGAAAAGGCGCATCAAAGGAGAATTTTCTTTCCGCAGTCATTTAGCATTACGCCATCATCTCAATTCAAACAAAACAATGCTTAAAAAAAAATAAGGAATGTTCGGAATTGCAGATGTAGAAAATAGATAAGCATGAAAGAAAAAGAATACAAAAAGATAAAAGATGGGAAAAACAAACTCTGATATCATGTTGAAAATTATGAGAGAAGAATACTAAATATTTTCTAACTCATATGGATAGAATATGTACAACATCTATAAGAGAACCAAATCCCAATTGATAGGCCTAAATTTTAAAATAAAACATAAGCTAAAATCAGCCATAACCAGCCTTAACAAAGAAAAAAATAGAAAAAAAATTACACCTAATGAATAAAAAAAAATGTGATATATGCAATATTTCAAATTGATTCTACATTAGGAAACCTGTGACATGTAGATTAAAAGTTGGGGCATAATTTCTAGAGGTGTAATCAGTTATCAGCCTATAGAAGGCTCCACCTTGGTCACTTGAAAGCAGCACATAGGAAACAGTAGGCAGAGATGTAAGAATCACGCAAGCTAGTGCTTATAGCTAGATGGCACCAGGTATGGTGTGAGATTGAATGCAGGGGTAGCTGCGACTTCATTACTACAAGTTATGCACATGAGACCTGCTGGATTGAATTCAACACAAGTCACTAAAATTAAGGGGGATGGTGTTTCCTCAATCAAACATTCTTGTGGGAACTGTTGGATCATCCATCATATTCGGAATAAATAAATCCAAATAAAAATTACCACTGGAAATCTTAGCCCGTACTAAAGTTTAGTAAATCTTCATAAAACAAAAGAAAGGGTTTACGGACTAGAGGAGACAATCGAGAGCGCCCCTTGTGACTGCTTAAACTGAGTGCCTCCCTTCATAGAGGAAGAGGGTGATTACTGAGGTGGCTACTCTGCCACGTGATCCATCTTCCCACTGTCCATTGTTCTAAAGGAGGTGGAAACCTAAGTGGAGTGCAATATTTAGAAGGTGGTCACCCTAGTAGCCATTGACCGCACTTTCGACTTGAATACCCTCCAATTTGCTTTTGGAGGTGAAAAAAATTGAGGCCTTCATCCACCAAATTTCAAATAAAATGAGAAACACAAATGCCAAATGCTCAATTGAAGTTAGCCAAGGCAACGATCGCTCCTCTTCCCACCGCGAATGAGTTCAAACATCTCTCATGAGCTGAAGTCTAGGAAAATTTCATCAATATCACTAAGGACATTACCATACCAAAAAAGAAGTAACCAACTCAATAAAGAACAAAGCAAGGCTCCACCAAGAGAACACATAATATATCATCAGAANCAGAAAAGCTTTAAGAATCAAGAAAACTAAGTTAAAAACCAAAGAGCTAGTGATAATGATGGTCCCAATGCCAATTAACTGTAACATTGACCCATCAAAAATTGTAACAATATAATACTTTAAATGTCGACAACAAACTCGAAATAATAGGCCACCCTCATCATAAAAAACCAAAAGCTCCAAAATCTACAATCTGATATTTTGGATTCTTGTTTTGTACATAAAATCCATTTAAGATTATACCTTTTTTGAGCAAACTCATCAATGATGATTTTTGGTGCAAGAAGGTTTTGTTTAAGTAGGATCATCACTGATTTGGAGAAAATTTTACGGATACCATAGTTGTCATGAGAACTTGATTTATGGGAAAAGGCGCATCAAAGGAGAATTTTCTTTCCACTGTCATTTAGCATCTCGCTACCATCTCAATTCAAACAAAACAATGCTTAAAGAAAAATAAGGAATGTTCAGAATTGCAGATGTAGAAAATAGATAAGCATTAAAGAAAAAGAATACAAAAAGATAAAAGATGGGGAAAACAAACTCTGATATCATGTTGAAATTATGAGAGAAGAATACTAAATATTTTCTACCTCATATGGATAGAATATGTACAACATCTATAAGAGAACCAAAGCCCAATTGATAGTCCTAAATTTTAAAATAAAACATAAGCTAAAATCAGCCATAACCAGCCTTAACAAAGAAAAAAATAGAAAAGAAATTACACCTAACGAATAAAAAAAATTTAATATATGCAATATTTCAAATTGATTCTACATTAGGAAACCTGTGATATGTAGATTAAAAGTTGGGGCGTAATTTCTAGAGGTGTAATCAGTTATCAGCCTATAGAAGGCTCCACCTTGGTCACTTGAAAGCAGCACATAGGCAACAGTAGGCAGCGATGTAAGAATCACGCAAGCTAGTGCTTATAGCTAGATGGCACCAGGTATGGTGTGAGATTGAATGCAGGGGTAGCTGCGACTTCATGACTACAAGTTATGCACATGAGACCTGGTGGATTGAATTCAACACAAATCACTAATATTAAGGGGGATGGTGTTTCCTCAATCAAACATTCTTGTGATAACTGTTGGATCATCCATCATATTCGGAATAAATAAATCCAAATAAAAATTACCACTGGAAATCTTAGCCCGTACTAAAGTTTAGTAAATCTTCATAAAACAAAAGAAAGGGTTTACGGACTAGAGGAGACAATCGAGAGCGCCCCTTGTGACTGCTTAAACTGAGTGCCTCCCTTCATAGAGGAAGAGGGTGATTACTAAGGTGGCTACTCTGCCACGTGATCCATCTTCCCACTGTCCATTGTTCTAAAGGAGCTGGAAACCTAAGTGGAGTGCAATATTTAGAAGGTGTTCACCCTAGTAGCCATTGACCGCACTTTCGACTTGATAACCCTCCAATTTGCTTTTGGAGGTAAAAAAAATTGAGGCCTTCATCCACCAAATTTCAAATAAAATAAGAAACACAAATGCCAAATGCTCAATTGAAGTTAGCCAAGGCAACGATCACTCCTCTCCCCACCGCGAATGAGTTCAAGCATCTCTCATGAGCTGAGGTCTAGGAAAATTTCATCAATATCACTTAGGAAATTACCATACCGAAAAAGAAGTAACCAACTCAATAAAGAACAAAGCAAGGCTCCACCAAGAGAACACATAATATATCATCAGAAGTATATAAGGTATTAGAAGCAGTGAAAAGCAAGGAGCTGTGGAAGCCCAGCACCTCGCTAGCTTGGCCAATGAAACTAATAAACATTGTGACGAACTTAAATCTAGAGGTGGCTCACATATTGCTTAAGGTTGAGGATGTCAAGAAGTCCCTAAGGTCACCACCAAAAAATGATATGACAAAAGATTGAAAAAGGAAATGAGCAATTCTGTTAAGAGAAAAGTTTTATGATACCGAACCAACCACATCCACGCACAAAGTGATCATCTCAATGAGAAATAAGAGCAATCGCTCATAAGTCTATTGAAAGTAGATCTTACCACAAAAGAAAGGCAATCATCTAACATCTCAAGCGCAAAAAAGGAGAAACTGAGGTAAAATGACAGCAGGTCTGCTACTACAAATTTTGTTGGGAGTGTGTTCAACGCAACTTGATAGTTCTTCTCAGAAAAAACATGGCGAGGTTGAAAATATGATCAAAACAAGTCAACCCCTAGTCCTCGAGGAATGGGATCAAGCTGAAGAATTTCTTGGGGATAGAATTCCCGGAGCACTTGAAAGATAGAGAGCTTCATAGAGCTTATCAATTGACTAAAGTCAGATCAAAGAAAATATGAAAAATGCCAATGAACCAAATATCAAAGAAGGTCAATAATACTGCTTGAATGGCCTACCCATCAAGGATATATGGTCCAAAAGATGTTCCCAAGAATGGATGATAAGCCAAGCTTGAGCAGCTTTTTGTTTGCATACCAAGTTAATATATAGTGCCTTTCAAGAGGGTTCAAAAGGCTCGCAAAGAAAGGGTTCCAGCTCCATCAACCAATGTATCCCTTTAAAAGATGGTGGAAGGAGAAATCTTTTATGCCCACCTCGTGAATCAAGATGAATTTCATATTGCCGATGATGCGGCACTCGACCAAATCACACATATTTCTGGAGAGCTAATGAAATTACTTTCATATTTCTGGAGCCAAGAGTGTCCTACAAATGACCAGAATGAGGTTCCAGTATCAATGATATTTTGCATGTGTGATTGAATCCACCTTTGACCATTTTCCAAAACTGTTGGTCAAAGTCATGTTCGATAGTTATAGTATGTTATAGAGGAGGCCGAGTGTAGAAAAAATTTTGGCCATCATTCAAGAATGTCACCAGTATTGCTTGATAATGGTAATTAGTTATGGAAGAGGCCATGTTGAATCCACTAAAGATCAATTGAACCATTTTGAGATGCACCATAGAAGCATACAAGTTTTATCACGGTCATGAAGATCAAGTTTTAATGGGGACCCGTCTTGCTCAAATGAAGATGAGGCAGAGAACTTGCCTAAAATAAAAGGATTTTAGCAAAGAAGTATAAGAGTGATGTTAATTGAAGAGCAAGTAATGAGGCTACATTAAGAGGCCATGTTGAACCCACTAAAGATCAATTGAACAATTTTGAGATGCACCGCAGATGCATACAAAATTTATCAAGATCATGCAGATCAACTTTATTGGGGACCAATCTTGTCCATTTGAAGATGAAGAAATGACCTTGTTTACGAGAAAAGTAGTTTAGCTAAGGACTATAAGAGTGGTGTTAGTTGAACATAAGTAAGAAGACTACATTAAGAGGACTAAGAGATGATGACAGTTAATCAGTGATTATTAAAACTATATAAATAGAAGTGCATGACAATTTCATATGAAAAAAAGCTAGCGCTACACAATGATGGCAACCAAGTAGGCAGAAAAGATATGTAAAACAATGCAAGCTACAATAACGACTGAGGAGCAAGCATCTAATGCAAAGAACTACATGCAAAAATGTTGGCTGAAGAGCAACAAAGCTGCATAAAGAAGTAGATGATTATGTCAATTAAGATGCAAGCATCAAATTTTCACAAAAGTGCAAGAGACATGTCAGATTGAGGAAATTGCATTGAAGCCCTATAAAGAACAACAACAACAACAAAGGATTAATCCCACTACGTGGAGTCGGCTACATGAATCCTTTTACTCCATTGCGTCCTATTTAGTGTCATATTTTAATTTAGTTATATTAATTTAAGATCATTTTTTATACAATACGCCCAAGTCTTCCTAGGTCTACCTCTATCTTTCTTAACATCAAGTCGAATCTAAAACATCTACTCTCCTAATCGGATCATCAGATGGTCGACGCTTAATATGACCAAACCATCTAAGAAGACTTTCTCTAATTTTGTCCTTCACAGGAGCTACAACAACCCTATCAAAGATATATTTATTTCCCAATTTGTCTCTAAGTGTAAAGCCACTCATCCACCTAATCATTATCATCTCGGCAACACTTAACTTAATATTATGCTTCTCTTTTAAAGGCCAACATTCAGCACCATCGAGCATTGCAGCTCTCATCACTGTCTTATAAAATTCTCCTTTCAGTCTAAGCGGTACTATTTTATCACAAAAAAAGCCCAAAGCATTCCTCCACTTCAACCAACCAGCTTGAATTCTACTAATAACATCCACATCTATATCACCATCGCTTTGAACAATAGGCCCGAGATATCTAGATCATTCACACCTTTTAATAATTTGATCACCCAAAGTTACACTTTTGTCACTAGAGCAACTACTACTAAAATTGCATTCTATGTATTCAGTTTTAGTTCTACTCAAATGAAGGCCTTTAGACTCCAATGTAGACCTTCATAATTCAAGTTTTTCCTGGGCTTTTTCTCTCGTTTTATCCACGAGAAGATATCATCAGCATGTTTTTCCTGGGCTTTTTCTCTCGTTTTATCCACGAGAAGAATTGCAGACCTCCATAATTCAAGTTTTTCCTGAGCTTTTTCTCTCGTTTTATCCACGAGAAGAATATTATCAGCAAAAAGCATACACCAAGGCTCTCCTGGGCTTTTTCTCTCGTTTTATCCACGAGAAGAATATCATCAGCAAAAAGCATACACAGACTTTTTCTCCCGCCTTATCCACGAGAAGGATATCATCAGCAAAAAGCATACACCAAGGTATATCCTCCTGTAAATGTCCAGTAAGACCATCCATAACTAAAGCAAAAAAGATATGGGCTTAAATTCAATCCCTGATGTAATCCAAGAGAAATAGGAAAATATTTGGTCAATCCTCCTTCAGTCCGAACACAAGTAAGAGCTCTAGTATAGATATCTTTAATGACTTGAATATAAGTCATATCAACACCTTTCTTCTCAAGAACTCTCGAAAGGATATCTCTTGGAACCTTATCGTAAGCTTTTTCTAAATCAATAAAAATCAAATGTAGATCTCCTTGCTATCTGTGAATCTCCATCAAACCTCTCACTAAATGTATAGCTTCCATAATAGACCTACCCGGCATAAATCCAAATTGATTATTAGAAATCTTTGTGATGCGTCTTAATCTATGCTCAACAACCCTCTCCCATAATTTAAAAGTATGACACATCAACTTAATTCCTCTATAATTTGCACACTCTTGTGCATCCCCTTTATTCTTAAAAATGGAAACCAAAATACTCTTCCTCCACTCCTCGGGAATCTTTTTAGTTTTTAAATTAATATTAAAGAGTTTAGTAAGCCAAGTAACTCCTAAATGGTCAAAATACTCTTCCTCCACTCCTCAGGCATCTTCTTAGTTTTAAAAATAATATTAAAGAGTTTAGTAAGACAAGAAACTCATAAATCTTCTAAATATTTTCATACTTCAACTGGAATATCATCAAATCCTACAAACTTTCCACCCTTGATTTTCTTTAAAGCCTCAATAACTTCTTTTTACTAATGCAACAGTAAAAATAAAATATTTTATTATTATTAACGATATTAATATCACTAAGATTGATAGTATTTTCAGAAGCTTCATTAAAAAGTTTATCAAAATAACTCATCCACCTATGTTAGATATCTTTTACTAAAAAAAACACTTTTTGATTTTTATCTTTAATACACTTTACTTGAATTAAATCTTTACTTTTCTTTTTTCTTTGTTTGGCTAGTTTATACATAAATTTTTCACCATCTTTAGTATCTAATCTATTATAAAGATTTTTAAAAGCAGAATTTTTAGCGTCACAGATTGTTCTTTTAGAATCCATGCGGATCGTTTGATATTTTCTCAGTTCTCAAAGCTTTTACATTTAAACCAATTTTTTATAGCATAACTTCTTATATTTTATCTTTTCTTGCACATTATTATTCCACCACCAACTATTTTTATTTGAAAAACTTTTTCTTTTGATTCTACAAGTACATCTTTTGTTAATTGTTCAATAGTTATTGTTACTTTATCCCACATAGCATTGCTTCATCATGAACATCACAAATTTTGAAATCTTGAATTTTACTCATAAAATAATTTTATTTGTATCTTTTAGGTTCCCCTATCTAATTCTACGATGACAAGTCCTAATATTCTTTATTTTACAACTCTTCATCTTAAAATCTAAAACTAATAAACGATGTTGAGTATTTAAATCCTCACTTGAAATGACCTTACAATCTTTACAATCTCGACGATTTCTTCTTCTTAAAAGAATATAATTAATTTGTGTTTTATTAGATCCATTCTTATAAGTAATAAGAGGCTCAACTCCTTAAATAAAATATTCATAATAACAAAATCATTCGTTAAAGCGAAATCTAAAACAGCTCTACATTCCTCATTAGCCACCCCAAACCCGTAGCTAAAGTGAATATTTCTGAAATCTTCTACCACTCTACCGATATGTCCATTTAAATCTCCTCCAATAAAAATTTTTTCTTCAAGAGATATCATTTGAATTAAGTTTTCTAAGTCATTCCAGAATTCATCTTTAAACCCTATATCTGAACCTACTTGCGAAGCATTAGCACTTATAATATTGAAAATCATAGTATCATTGATAATCTTAAGGGTTATAATTCTATCTCAAACTCTATCAATTTTTACAACATTATCTTTCAAACTTTTATTTATAACTACACCAACACCATTTCTAGTGTGACTCTTACATGAATATCAAAGTTTTAAAACCTAAGTTATCAATATCCTTAGCCTTTTCTCCAACCCATTTAGTTTCTTTAATACATAAGACATTGATCTTTCTATGAATCATAATATCAACTAATTTCATTAATTTACCATTAAGATTACATATATTCCAAGATCTAATCATAATATTAATTTCATTAGTTTCATGAACTAACTTCTTTACCCACATCCGTCCGTAATGTGAGAATTCTTGCTTATTTGACACTACACCTGGGCGTCGATGTAGCAACCTTTGCACACTTTTCACTGTATTCAGGCTATACAGCGCGTCGCTTCCAAGGGACACCCTAGCACTTACACAATGATCAAAAAGATTCATGCCATGATTTTTACGACAAAGTTTACGCCGACTGTCAACTACCTAACGCAACCCTCCACTTTTCACATCCGGGCTTGGGACAGACAATGGCAGTATTAAGTACCATAAAGAAGCACCAACAAAACGATGGTCAACAAGCAAATTTCAAAGTCGTATAAAAAAGAGCAAGTGATGGTAACCTATAGACAAGAATCATATATATATATATATATACATATATATATATATATATATATATATANTTTTGCTTCAAGACTACAAAAAGCAATAACAAACTATTTTTTTCTTCCCTATGTAGCTAAATTTTCCCATACGAATAAGCAACAACTTGATGTAGAACAACGATCAATTACAGATACAACCCAATCTACATCAATAAAAATTTCTATGCATGTGTAAATTCCTTTTTTGAAGAACTTCCCCTTTCCTTTAAGATATATTAATATCCAATACAAAGAATCAAATTGCTCCTATGTAGTACTCTCCATAAACTAACAATACTATAGGGAAGGGAGATAAAAGATCTAGCATGAGATAAATTAATTAGTTTTTATAATGACCTAATACTTTTTGTTATCAATTGTGAAAATATATTGTCTTTAGGGTTTAGGGTGTGATTGTAGGTTTGCAACTAATCATATTAATTTCCTTTAATAAGTTCAAGGTGTATTTTTATTGCAAGACGAATATCCCTTTGCTTGATTTTATTATATTGATGCCCAAGTTATATTTAATGACCTAAAGTCCCTTATTTCAAATTCTCAAGCGAAAACACCTTTCAAACTTCTTTATTTCTTCTTAATGACTTTCTCTTAAAATGATATCATCATCAAGATGGAACATTTACATTCAAATGATTTTTTGGTAAATAAAATAGGGTCAAACTGTCCTTGGAAGTACACATATTTAATCATCATGATGAATATATCAAACCATGCTCTTAGCGATTGCTTTACACCATTGATAGATTTCTTGAGCCTACAACTTAAGTTGTTCATTTTAGCAACTCATAAAAAAAAAAAACTTTTCGTTGTCAATTCCAAACGTTCAAATAAACTCTTTTCCAAATAATCTTGATTTTTATCTGTCGATGCTTCCCTCAACTCTACATTTCATAAAAATAATCTATTTTTATAAGTTTCTTCTATTCGAGAAGATTTGGCAGATTCCATATATAATTTCATTAAGGGCCAAAATAACTTAATGAACAACATTTTTTCGAACAAAGGCTTGATGCTTCTTTAATGTTCTTTGAAATTTCTACACATCAAAAACTTAAAACTAAATGCATAAGACTTTGGAGAAAGTTTTCCATAGAAAATAGAATGATTGATCGAAAGATTAAAGCAATTTCTTATGCTTTTCCTAATTGTGGCAGTAGCATGTTAAAATCATCCTCAAAATCAAACATGAGGTTTAGTTCTAAAAAAATTTTGTGTTCTACCTTATCAATTAAATTGTCCTGTTAAATGAAATAGACAATCTCCATGTATCTTACTCATAGCATGTGATTTCTAGTATTGGGAGATTCAAGTGGATATAGAAGAGATGTCGAATACAATACTAATAAAGTAGGATTAAAATTCTCATAAAACTCATTCAAATGACAACTGATGTTCTCCCCCAATTGGGGAGAAGAATTGAACATAAAAAAAAGTTACATCCATGGTAGTGTAGTAATTTCTAGTATTGACATGCATCTGTGTTGGCAAAAAGAGTAGCTAATAAAAATTTATTATATCACTTTTCGGTCTAATTACCTCTTTGTTAACGACGAAAATAGACAAAGGTAGAACAATCAAACAATATGAAAAGAATTATAAATTTTAGATTATATATAAGATAGGTAAGGTTAAAGGTTTGACAAGGATTTCAAATTTTAAAATTCTTCATGTATATGAATTAAAAGATATACAATGGTGAGGGTAGTAATCTCCTCAATAGCAGTTGGGACATTATTAGTAATCATGATTGATCAAGCAAGCTTTAGAAGATGCAAATGATGTTTATTTTTTCTTTCAACTATCATATTTTGTGGAGTAAGAATATAAGATGTTTGATAAAAATACTCTTTGTTGGAGATGTCTCTAAAAACAAATAAAAACACTTTTTTAATTACCAATCATTAGGACTTAAAACTTTAATTATGAATTCAGATTTTATGAAAGATATATATTTATGGAAAAACAAAACCAATGTTTAACTTATCTATTGTTAGAAAAATCCAGTTGGTTCTTGTGTGATCCTCATTGAATGATATAAATTATCTAACATTTAGGGATAGCTACAAAAGATCGGGAGGAATTACAAGGATAACTAGGTAGAAGTTCAAGTGCGTATAGATAAGTACGCAGATATCACATTGAATATCTTTTAAAATTATGTTGATAAAAAGGAATGAAAATTATTTTTTAAGTACATGAAATTTGGATGACCAAGGCGAAAGTTCCACTAAATGAATATATTTTCGATTGAGAAAGATATTAAAGGCACTTCTAACTTGAATTTTAGTATTCCCTCCATAATTTTCTAATGAAACTAATAAACATTGTGACGAACTTAAATCTAGAGGTGGTTCACATATTGCTTAAGGTTGAGGATGTCGAGAAGTCCCCAAGGTTGCCACCAAAAAATGATATGACAAAAGATTGAAACAGGAAATGAGCAATTCTGTTAAGAGAAAAGTTTTATGATACCAAACCAACCACATCCACGCACAAAGTGATCATCTCAACGAGAAATAGGAGCGATAGCTCATAAGTCTATTGAAAGTAGATCTTACCACAAAAGAAAGGCAATCATCTAACATCTCAAGCGCAAAAAAGGAGAAACTGAGGTAAAATGACAGCAGGTCTGCTACTACAAATTTTGTTGGGAGTGTGTTCAACGCAACTTGATAGTTCTTCTCAGAAAAAACATGGCGAGGTTGAAAATATGATCAAAACAAGTCAACCCCTAGTCCTCGAGGAATGGGATCAAGCTGAAGAAATTCTTGGGGACAGAATTCCCGGAGCACTTGAAAGAAAGAGAGCTTCATAGAGCTCATCAATTGACTAAAGTGAGATCAAAGAAAATATGAAAAGTGCCAATGAACCAAATATCAAGGAAGGTCAATAATACTGCTTGAATGGCCTACCCATCAAGGATATATGGTCCAAAAGATGTTCCCAAGAATGCATGATAAGCCAAGCTTGAGCAGCTTTTTGTTTGCATAACAAGTTAATATATAGTGTCTTTCAAGGGGGTTCAAAAGGCTCACAAAGAAAGGGTTCCTCCATAAACCAATGCATCCCTTTAAAAGATGGTGGAAGGAGAAATCTTTTATGCCAACCTCGTGAATCAAGATGAATTTCCTATTGCCAATGATGCGGCACTCGACCAAATCACACATATTTCTGGAGAGCTGATGAAATTATTTTCGTATTTCTGGAGCCAAGAGTGTCCTACAAATGACCAGAATGAGGTTCCAGTATCAATGATATTTTGCATGTGTGATTGAATCCACCTTTGACCATTTTCCAAAACTGTTGGTCAAAGTCATGTTCGATGGTTGTAGTGTGTTATAGAGGAGGCGAGTGTAGAAAAAATTTTGGCCATCATTCAAGAATGTCACCAGTATTGCTTGATAATGGTAATTAGTTATGGAAGAGGCCATGTTGAATCCACTAAAGATCAATTGAACCATTTTGAGATGCACCATAGATGCATACAAGTTTTATCAAGGTCATGAAGATCAAGTTTTATTGGGGACCAGTCTTGCTCAATTGAAGATGAGGCAGTGAACTCGCCTAAAATAAAAGGATTTTAGCAAAGAAGTATAAGAGTGATGTTAATTGAAGAGCAAGTAATGAGGCTACANCCACCGTCTTATAAAATTTTCCTTTCAGCCTAAGCGGTACTATTTTATCACAAAAAAGCCCGAAGCATTCCTCCACTTCAACCAACCAACTTGAATTCTACTAATAACATCCACATCTATATCACCATCGCTTTGAACAATAGGCCCGAGATATCTAGATCATTCACACCTTTTAATAATTTGTACACTTTTGTCACTGGAGCTACTACTACTAAAATTGCATTTTATGTATTCGGTTTTAGTTCTACTCAAACGAAGGCCTTTAGACTCCAATATAGACCTTCATAATTCAAGTTTTTCCTAGACTATTTCTCTCGCCTTATCCACGAGAAGAATATCATCAACAAAAAGCATACTCCTGTAAATGTCCAGTAAGACCATCCATAACTAAAGCAAAAAGTTATGGGCTTAATTCAATCCCTGATGTAATCCAACAGAAATAGGAAAATATTTGGTCAATCCTCCTTCAGTCCGAACATAATAACTCTAGTATACATATCTTTAATGACTTGAATATAAGTCATATCAACACCTTTTCTTCTCAAAAACTCTCGAAAGGATATCTCTCGGAACCTTATAGTAAGCTTTTTCTAAATTAATAAAAATCAAATGTACATTCTCCTTACTATCTCTGAATCTCCATCAAACCTCTCAATAAATGTATAGCTTTCATAATGGACCTGCCCGGCATAAATCCAAATTGATTATGAGAAATCTTTGTAATCAGTCTTAACCTATGCTCAACTACCCTCTCCCATAATTTAAAAGTATGACACATCAACTTAATTCCTCTATAATNGATTCTCCTTACTATCTCTGAATCTCCATCAAACCTCTCAATAAATGTATAGCTTCCATAATGGACCTGCCCGACATAAATCCAAATTGATTATGAGAAATCTTTGTAATCTGTCTTAACCTATGCTCAACTACCCTCTCCCATAATTTAAAAGTATGACACATCAACTTAATTCCTCTATAATTTGCACACTCTTGTGCATCCCCTTTATTCTTAAAAATGGAAGACCAAAATACTCTTCCTCCACTCCTCAGGCATCTTCTTAGTTTTAAAAATAATATTAAAGAGCTTCGTAAGACAAGAAACTTCTAAATCTCCTAAATATTTTCATACTTCAACTGGAATATCATCAGATCCTACAGACTTTCCACCCTTGATTTTCTTTAAAGCCTCGTCAACTTCTTTCTACTAATGCAACAGTAAAAATAAAATATTTTATTATTATTAACGATATTAATATCACTAAGATTGATAGTATNTTAATTTTCTTTAAAGCCTCGTCAACTTCTTTTTACTAATGCAACAGTAAAAATAAAATATTTTATTATTATTAACGATATTAATATCACTAAGATTGATAGTATTTTCAGAAGCTTCATTAAAAAGTTTATCAAAATAACTCATCCACCTATGTTAGATATCTTTTACTAAAAAAATACTTTTTGATTTTCATCTTTAATACACTTTAATTGAGTTAAATCTTTACTTTTTTTTTTCTTTGTTTGGCTACTTTATACATAAATTTTTCATCATCTTTAGTATCTAATCTATTATAAAGATCATTAAAAGCAGAATTTTTAGCGTCACAGATTGTTCATTTAGACTTCATGCGGTTCGTTTGATATTTTCTCAGTTTTCTAAGCTTTTACATTTAAACCAATTTTTTATAGCATAAATTCTTATATTTTACCTTTTCTTGTACATTATTATTTCACCAACAATTTTTATTTAAAAAACTTTTTCTTTTGATTTTACAAGTACATCTTNTTATGTTAGATATCTTTTACTAAAAAAACACTTTTTGGTTTTCATCTTTAATACACTTTAATTGGGTTAAATCTTTACTTTTCTTTTTTCTTTGTTTGGCTAGTTTATACATAAATTTTTCATCATCTTTAGTATCTAATCTATTATAAAGATCATTAAAAGCAGAATTTTTAGCGTCACAGATTGTTCATTTAGACTCCATGCGGGTCGTTTGATATTTTCTCAGTTTTCTAAGCTTTTACATTTAAACCAATTTTTTATAGCATAACTTCTTATATTTTACCTTATCTTGTACATTATTATTTCACCAACAATTTTTATTTAAAAAACTTTTTCTTTTGATTTTACAAGTACATCTTTTGTTAATTGTTCAATAGTTATTGTTACTTTATCCCACATAGCATTGCTTCATCATGAACATCACAAATTTTGAAATCTTGAATGTTATTCATAAAAATAATTTTATTTGTATCTTTTAGATTCCCTCATCTAATTCTACGATGAATTTTGAAATCTTGAATGTTATTCATAAAAATAATTTTATTTGTATCTTTTAGATTCCCTCATCTAATTCTACGATGACAAGTCATAATATTCTTTATTTTAGAACTCTTCATCTTAAAATCTAAAACTAATAAACGATGTTGAGTACTTAAATCCTCACTTGAAATGACCTTATAATCTTTACAATCTCGACGATTTCTTCTTCTTAAAAGAAAATAATCAATTTGTGTTTTATTAGATCCATTCTTATAAGTAATAAGAGGTTCAACTCCTTTCTTAAATAAAATATTCATAATAACAAAATCATACGTTACAAAGAAATCTTAAACAGCTCTACATTCCTCATTAGTCACTCTAAAACCGTAGCTAATATGAATATTTCTGAAATCTTCTACCACTCTACCGATATGTTCATTTAAATCTCCTCCAATAAAAATTCTTTCNCTCAACTCCTTTCTTAAATAAAACATTCATAATAACAAAATCATACGTTAAAACGAAATCTTAAACAGCTCTACATTCCTCATTAGTCACTCCAAAACCGTAGCTAATGTGAATATTTCTGAAATCTTCTACCACTCTACCGATATGTTCATTTAAATCTCCTCCAATAAAAATTCTTTCTTCAAGATGTATCATTTGAATTAAGTCTTCTAAGTCATTCCAGAATTCATCTTTAAACCATATATCTAAACCTACTTGAGAAGCAATAGCACTTATAATATTAAAAATCATAGTATCACTGATAATTTTAAGGGTTACAATTCTATCTCAAACTCTATCAATTTTTACAACATTATCTTTCAAACTTTTTATCTATAACTACACCTACACCATTTCTAGTGTGACTCTTACATGAATACCAAAGTTTAAAACCTAAGTTATC
>JXCR01135327.1:3027-30600 GCA_002079205.1 Phalaenopsis hybrid cultivar
TAACTTCCGCATACTGTGAGCCAACAATGGAAATCAACTCCTTTTCATTGTTTTCTGATGATAGATGCAATTTTCTGGGATCTGGCAAGTCTTCTTCAGCTTGTATGAAAACTGGATCTGGTTCAGCTTGACCCTTATCTGGCCCTAGAGCCTTGCTCAATGAGTTTGACGGAGACTCAACGTCAGTTCTTCCTGGAGTTTCTGAAATCAGGTTTTCCTTCTCTAGAACAACCTCAGTTTCGGCTTTAGAAATTGGTGACACTGCACCAGGAAGCTCATNTCGGGTTGTCATGAATTTTCTGAGAGTCCACAACATCATGGGAACTATCAGGAGCTGACAAAACAATAACATCATCCTGTTCTCTATCAGCAGAACTTTCTCCGATAACTTCCGCATACTGTGAGCCAACAATGGAAATCAACTCCTTTTCATTGTTTTCTGATGATAGATGCAATTTTCTGGGATCTGGCAAGTCTTCTTCAGCTTGTATGAAAACTGGATCTGGTTCAGCTTGACCCTTATCTGGCCCTAGAGCCTTGCTCAATGAGTTTGAGGGAGACTCAACGTCAGTTCTTCCTGTAGTCAGGTTTTCCTTCTCTAGAACAACCTCAGTTTCGGCTTTAGAAATTGGTGACACTGCACCAGGAAGCTCATCTTGCTTTTCTTCAGATGCAAGATGTTCTGAAGTTTTCACTTTTTCTGATACTTCCACAGCACCCCCATCTCCTCTATTCCGCGGCTCATCTCCCCTATTCCCCATGAAAGCCATGACAGGGTCGAAAAGCGCTTTCCTCTCTGCTGCGGAAGNGTCTTGCTTTTCTTCAGATGCAAGATGTTCTGAAGTTTTTACTTTTTCTGCTACTTCCACAGCACCCCCATCTCCTCTATTCTGCGGCTCATCTCCCCTATTCCCCATGAAAGCCATGACAGGGTCGAAAAGCGCTTTCCTCTCTGCTGCGGAAGGCCATAGTCGAGAAGCTGAAGGTCCAAACATTGCACAAAAGCTGAGGTAAGAGGCGCCGCACTTTAATTTGTAGCAGCAAAAATAGCAATCAAGAACAATAACTTTATGCACACATAGTCCCCCAAACATTTTACTGAAGAAGTGTAAGAAAAAAAATGCATGCTACTAACTCATAGTAAAAAAATGCAAATTTGAAAAGCCTTACAGTTGTTGCTGCCTGGGATAGAAGCCATTTCTTCATATATAATGCAACACGTAATAACTAACAAAGATTCAAAATCCTTAAATTCTCTAGGGCTAAGGTTTGAACACAAAATTCACAGTATGAGAAGCGTTATCTTAAGCACGGCATTACCTTCACCACTGTCGGATTTCTCTTCCAAACCAAGAGCACTATCGAAATTCTTCTCAATATTCTTCACACTCTCGCTAAGCTTTGTCACAGCACCAGCTAGATCCGGGAAGCCGCCCAAAGAGACCTTCCCAAGCCATGCCATTCTACGGCCTCTTCAAGATTTGCTTCCACGGATCCGGACACCTAGCCTTCTTAGATCGCTCAAAGCATGCGACTCTGGATCAGAAAAATCCAAACGGCCTGAAGGCTTCAGATATCGAATTGGGTTAATCAATCAGCGGAAGCTACAGAAACTATGGAATCAAGGAGGAGGATACAAACGGACAACACACCTTGGCAAGAAAAGATTAGGAATTTGGAATTAGAGGANCAAGCTACAGAAACTATGGAATCAAAGACGAGGATACAGACGGACAACACACCTTGGCAAGAAAAGATTAGGAATTTGGAATTAGAGGAATATCAAGAGGAAATCTGCTCCGCAGCAGAATTTCACATTTGGATGAAGGTATGAAGTATTAAAAATTAATTGGTTAGGTCAGCCCATTTGGCTTGTACGTTGCAGGCGCGGTAGGGGCGCAATCGCGGCGGAGAATTTTAGCACGCGAACGAGCAAAGCGATCCGCACCGGGCTGCTTTTCACAAAGGAGAAACTCAATACTTACGCTACGTGCGTAATCACCGGCCCCACCCATTAACAGATATAAAATTAAAATATATTTTTTTTAAAACGTTCTCCCAACCCTGCCCGAGAGAAAACCCGAAACCTATTAGTCTTTTCATGTTCCCCGAACCATATTATTTTTATTCGCACGTTAATGAGTTTAGGGCTTAGTCTTCCTCGGCGAAAACCTCCGGCGCAACGCATCCTCCGGCAAGCCTCCAGCTAAACCCTTTGGCGAAGCTCATCCTCCGGCTCAAGCGAAGGTCATCATGGCGTCCAGTCATTCGTTAAAATCACGGTATGCACTTAAACCAGAGAAATGAAATAGTAACACATCTGTAACACAACAATAGCACAACAATACCACATCAATATCATAAACACATTAGTAATATACCAATAATACATCAAAAATGCAATAATAACACTTCAATACCACAGAAGTAACACATCATAGATTTGAATCATTAGCACAGAAAAAATGCTACACAATAACTGCTTAAAACCAAATTCGTTGGACTCACAGATAGCTCCATGACATAGTTTTGATGTGTTATTCTTGTATTATTCGTGTTTTATTCATCTATTTTTTTCATGTGACTNCATCAAAAGGAAATCTGCAGAATTTCACATTTGGATGAAGGTATGAAGTATTAAAAATTAATCGGTTAGGTCAGCCCATTTGGCTTGTACGTTGCAGGCGCGGTAGGGGCGCAATCGCGGCGGTGAATTTTAGCACGCGAACGAGCAAAGCGATCCGCACCGGGCTGCTTTTCACGATGAGAGGTTCTGTTTGGGACATTGTTATGGGTTAAGTTTTTCTATTGTTTTTTTGTTGTAGTTGTGCAGCACTTGTTCATCATACAAAATTTTTTTTTCCTCTTATATTGTCCTGTTGCTGATAACATGATCAGTTCATATTGAATAATCCATACGTAAAAATAGAAATTAAATTCAAAATCTCAAAAAATTCATATACTATTACTAAAAATTAACGTCTTGTTAAACAGAAAGTAACATAGCAAGCAGATGAACAATTTCACTAGATAACTTAAACTCTCCACACCAAATCACAATCTGAGGTTGAATCTTCTCACTCATCCGCTCACCCGAAGAAGTCACAGTCTTTCACTGATCTATTACTTAGGCACCTGTAAAATATTCTCCTATGGCTATGCTCCTTGCGTGAAGTATGCAAAGAACATTGCACTCTAGATTAGTAATTCAAAACTTTAGAGACGTCGAAAGACCTCGAACTCATATTTTCTAAATGTTTAAAATCAGAAACCACAAAGAAATAGATGCAACATTAAGTAAAAAGAATAATCGAAATATACAATTAAAGTTTTATAAAACTGTGTGGTCTCAAAGCAAAAAGGATAAATTGATGAATAGTTTGTCACTAAAAAAAGAAATAAGACCTTATAGAAAGATTTTGATTGTATTTAAATCATGTAATATCGGGCTCGTATGTGTCACAGAAGCACATCACCACAAAACCTTCCAGAAGAACCTGCAGTCATATGATTGAAAAATAACGAGATATTGATTGCATTAAAATCATGTATTACCGAGTTTGTATGTGTCACAGAATCACATTACCACGAAGGTCATCCAGAAGAACCCTTAATGTCATTTATGTTATCATAGACCTCAAAACCAAAAAAAAAACATATGAGAAAAATATATATATTAAACTCACGGTAGCCTAGAGGTTGTCCATATTGGAAAAAATACATACAGAAAAAAATTGAAAAGTAAATTGCACCTAATTGAATTCTAAGTGAACATCATTGCATATAGCATCATTACAATAAGCAATAAACATTTTTGCAACGCATTGCACATGACTATAGAAAATGCAGCGTAGAACTTCCTTTCACCCATTAACTATTTCACTTGTAATTTACTCTCTCAGCCCCATCATCTTCTCAAAACCTTTCACATCCTGTGTATAATACTTATGTAAATTAGATTCACCTTGTGATATTGATTGGCCTAGGCTATATCGTAGGGACATGTGATTGATCCTCATCTACAATGTTGAAATCAATATCACTATATGAAGGATGCCGACGAATGTACTTATAGAGAGTCATTGTAGTGATCATAATCTTCACTTGTTTGTTAAAAGAATATGTGGGAATATCTTGCATAATGAATCCTTTTTTTTTCAAACTCCAAATATCCTCTCAATAACACCGAAGTAAAAATGAGTTCCTCTTATTAAACATCTCTCGTTTGCGTCAAACTATGTTGTTGGCCCTTTCAAAATTAAGAATATGATATTTTGTATCATGTAAGGGTTTGAGATACATTATTAAATAGATATCTAGCATCAACCAAATAATATTTCTCTGTTATAAGTATATTCATTAGTATTGTAATGAAACAAATATTTTATTTATTAATATTCAAGCAAACTAGTAGATGGCTTTAGAAAGGTGTATTTATGAGTTCACGTGACAAATTTGAATATACGACTACCATGTGCAATGCATTTCCATCCGATCATCAGAAAAGTAAAGCACAAATTAAAATCATATGCAGTCATAATGTTGTGTTTGTGAACCATAACGTCCAATGTATCCAATATTTTCATTGTTGAATAAGTATGCATCTACATGTGTTCCATCAATTTCTTCAATGTAGTCCTAGGTCATTTATGTAATATACTAGAGTTATTAAAATTAATAAAATTTTAAAATAAATGAAAATAGAAATCTACCTTGAAATATGACATCTAGCATTGATCTTGTGAAATCTTTTACAAGGGTGCTTTGGAATGTAGGGTCTTCATGTCTAATAATTTTTAAGGATAAACTAGTCAAAGCACCCAAATCAATTGAAAAATATCTGTTAATTGTTTCTGATGAATGTCAGAATTGCTCCATGGCTCCCCTCATCGACTCTATTTATGATAAAATATAGAAAGTTAAAGTTAGCAATGTTGAACTAATTTTTGTATGAGATCTTTCCTCTCTCTCTAGAAGCCTAAGATCTAGCCTCATCATTTTTCTAGTGGCTCTTGACAATCCTAAAAATTACCTATTTTTTATATACATTGTATGCTAATTTTTAATGATATTGCACTTTAAAGACAAGTATTTTTGCATATTTTTTATTCCAGGTATAAGAAATGTATTTTTTTTTTAGAAAATGGAGCAAAAATGATGCAATTTAGAGTTAAATTGAGTAAGGAAGAAAATTCTGATCTTGAGCATTTTGATATGGTTTTCTATGTTTAACCTCCTTTACATTTATCACATTTTTTGAATGAAATTGCACTTTAACAAAATGTTATTTTCATGTTTATCTTGTATTTATAATACTTGGAGTGAATTGGAGCTGAAACGGGGCAAAAACGGAGCGAAACAAAGCAAAATAGGGGTGCTGCCAACAAGATGGCGCCTAGGCGCCAGTTTCGCCTAGTTCTGGCGCCATGGCGCCACATTTTGGCACCTAGGCGCCAGAAATGATTTTGGACGGCTTCTAGACGCCCCAAGGAGTTATAAGGTAGTTTTTTGCACTTGGAATAGAACCTTTTGGCATTTGAAAGTATTGGAATCGCCAAGAACACCTAGAGGTCATAGCTAGGAATAAGAAATGTAGATTTTTACATTTTCTAGAGATGTTGGTGAGAGATTTTGAGAGATATATGTAAGGTATTGTATGAGCTTTGTATGGATCAGCAGAAGACTTTGTTGGAGGGATTTTCACCTTTATTTTAGAGGGAAGAAGCTAAGTATTGTGTTCTTCAATATCTTATATTTATTGTAAACACTTATCTAGTGAATTTGCTTTAATTTAAATAAAGTTTTATGTTGTTTTTTCTCCATGCTTAGTGAGTAGTTTTCCTTACTTTTTCTCCTTGTGATTAGAATTAACCATGTGTGGGATTAGAATGGTTTGAAGATTTCTTTTATTCCAAAATTATGATGGTATTTTCACCATTTCTTAATTTACTTTACAAACTAGTCACTTGTAATGTTAAAATCCGTTGTGAAACAAAATGATTCGGGAGGGTTATGATTTCACACTAGTAAGTACTACATTAACTCTTAGGATGGAAGGAGACTAAGTCCAAAGGGAGTGCAAATAGATAGGGAGATAAGTTTTTATGGGTGTAGAATTGGTGTTTCTAGAGTGACAGGCTAGATCCTTGATCCCGGAAAATATAGTTGCGTAAAATTTATAAAGTTGACTCCGCTTTACAACGGTGCCCAAATCTTGGTGTTTTATTTTATGAATAAAGCACTTAATGCTGGGATTCTACGCAAGTATATATATCGTTATCAAGTAATATAAGACTTTATATTTAAGTCACAAATATTGATCCCACGAGGAAGTTTTAAATTTGAAATGATAAATTAACTAGAAAATTCACAGAAATAAAAAAAAAATTATTGTCACTAATTTTGAATGCTTGAGCTATTTTAAGAACTAAATTATTAACTACTAGCAAGATTTAAATACAAAGTTTAAAACAGTAACTACTAAACTATGTTTATGTGATAAAGTTTTCTGATATGAAAATTCATCTTTCCCACTGCAATGAGTTTTTGATGAAATGAGATGAGATAAATGATTTAAATTTGTATTGTGTCAAATAGTAGCAATTTTAATTCTCTACCCTGATTCAGTATTACAGAAAATCATTGGCTAATCCCAGGTTTAGTCCCTAAATTCGTGGCTAGGCTAGGAGGATACTGGTTCCCACTTCCCTTCCCCTGAAGGCTAACTCTCACTTTAGTTCTTAAACACAAAGATCAAATTGAGGATTTTAGTCTATCACCCTAAAAATCTCCAATTCTACACTCAATAATGTATATTTTCATTTTTATTTGCACTTAATTCCATGAATGAAATACTCCTTCATGGACTTAAATGTGATTCTCACTTTGTTGTAGAACTCATACTCCATTTCCCGGATCATATGTTTCACAACATATAAACAAATTTCTCCTTCATGAAATCAAATGTGACCCTCACTCTGTTGTAGAACTCATACTCCATTTCCCGGATCATATGTTTCACAATATATTTTAATAATTGGCCTAGATAGAAAAGTAAATTAACAACAGAGTTGAAAAACCATCACAATTTATTTTAAATTTTAACATTTACACATTCAAATTATCTCTTCATTTCATCATATCTCAGAGTATGGAGAAAGATAAAGAAAACTACTCAATCTTCATGAGAAAGATACAACAAAACACAAATTTCATATATAAAAGGAAGTTCATACAACAATAATAAACAAACAACACTTATCTGAAACTCTTTCTCAAAGCAAATCCCTTGTAGCCTCTCTTAGAAAATGTAGAAAGAAAAAATCTCTCGCTCTATCCCTCTCCAATACTCATAGAGAAGAATTCACACTTAAACTCACCACAAAAACTCAAAACTATAAAGAAAATAAATGACTAATGGTGTGGAATGGCATGAAAGAATGCAAAGTGGCACGAAGGGGGGCAAAGAGATGCGAAGAGAGACCAAGACTGAGCAAAGGAGCGTTAAGAGGTGTGAAGAGAGTCTTTTCTAATCAATTTCGGCTCTAAATAGAGCCTAAGGTCGGTTTTCCAATAGGTGTATCCAAAAACTCTTCAGAAACCATCCAAATTTGTCAAATCTTCTAGAAACAGGGTCTGCACCGACACTGACGTCATCGGTACTAGTGACCTATGAATATAATACATGCTCTCTGTCAAGCAGTGTTGTTGGTGCCCAGCCCGGTGCCGTCGACGCTGAATAATTTTTTAAAAACTCTATTTTAACTCCAAATTTCATCTGTTTTGCTTTCTTTTTGCTCAAAGTCCTAAAAATCAACAACCTGCAATAAAATATGAAAAATATATTCCTTTAAAGTGTAATATCACCAAAAATGAGTATAAAATATGGGTCTAAAATGCATATATTTTTGGTGTATCAAAATCCCCCAAACTAAAATGTTACTTGTCATCAAGTAACTCTTTTACTACATAAAAATATTACTCATGGTAAAGATTTTAACTTCTAGATTTCCATATTTAAGTCCATTAAATACAATAGTATAACTTAAGAAAAATGTAAAATAACTCCAGTTAATACTAAAGGTATAAGATTATCTAGCAGTCAAGTCTAAGATTTCTGATTCTCTATTCTTTTCAAGGAAAATTACAAATGATTCATATTAAAGCCACTAAGATATCCATATGAAAAAGAACTTCATGAAACTTTACTAATAAATATGATAATACTGAAATATAAGTTTAGAAAATGTAGCCAAGCCTTTTTCTTTAAGCTGATTCAAGTGAAGCCAATTTTTAATTAGACATCTCCTCAAGCTTCTCCTAATTTCTTTTTCTTTTCTTTTCTTTTCAGGATCATTTTCAATCCTTTTTCTTTTCTTTTCTCTCTCTTTTTTATATGATGATTACTATATCTAGATAGTTTTTAATGATTTTGAACTTCACTATCCTTTTCTTAAAGTTAAAAATTTTTCACATTCCTTCACTTTATAAATTTATATTAGCTTTAAAAAATTTTCATAAAGTTTTATTCTTTTCTTCCTACATGAATCTCTAAGATTTTTAATACTTCAAAAATACAAATTTCTTTACTGAAAATAGAAAAACATAGTCTTATTCTCTCATACCAAATATCTTAATCTCTAAAATTAATATTTATTATAAAAAAATTTTACTTAAATTTACTATATAATTATAAACATAAATATAGTTATCTAAAGTTAACCTCTAATACCACAGGTCATGTTAAATTTAAAATTTTTAAAAATATAAATAAATGAGGACAAATAAAATTAAGTTTCTTTCTTTAAAAATAAATTTTTCTTTCCCCCCAAATTTAAATTTTAAAAAGATTTAGCATAAAGAAATTAAAAATAAAGGATGAAAGAAAATATTTAATACATAAAGAAAAGACATACCTGTTGAAGGTTCTGATTTTTGAAACTTAATTATGAAATATTACAGGTGCTAACATAAGAAACTACAGGACTTAAAACAATAAATAACACATAATACATATAAAATCTGCTGAGAAAGGGTTAATTACAACACATCTAACAAAATGTTAAAACTAACAACAGCACTAAACTGAATTTGAAATAACAAATATTTTTACAATCCTACTGTTCACAACATAATATCTAAAATAAAACAGAGTCTTACAATCTAAAAACAAATAGTCTCAATAATATAACAAAAACAAACAACAAAATAATAAAGTACAATCAAACATAAACTAAAAGAAAGATTAAACTAACATATCACCAATCATCGTGTTCTTCTTCTTCTTCTTCTTCTTCCACATTCAAATTTTTCTGTTGTTATGGTGTAAGGATAGGGTGAGTAGGAAACTGAACTGAGTGATCATTCTTCATATATCTAACCATCACATCATCATAAGCAACATCATATTCAAACTTTTTTCTTATCAAATCATTAGTGTGAGCATTTTTGGCCTCCATGTTTTCCATTCTATGATCCATTCTCAAGATATCTCCCTGCTGGATCATCATCTACTCCATAAGTTCTCCAAGAGTAGGGTTACTAGAGGTAGGGGTCATCGAAGTAGAAGGAATATCTCTACTCTTACTTCCAGACCTCCATCCAAAATAAGATTCATATTCCTTTATATTGGCAGGCTCAACAGGTTTTAGAGGCTCAATCCTCTCCTCCTCAGGTCTAAAATCAATTTTTGCCTATTCACAGAGTGCGAAGATGAGGGCAGGGTGTGATAAATCACCAGTGGTTTCTCCTTGTCGGCACTATTTTAGTTTGGAGTTACTCGTAAGAAGCTGTCGGTCACTGGAATCAAAATCCCGTCGCCCGCTTTGGAAGGACGTTTAAGTTTAAAAAAGTATGAAATCAAACTGACCCTATATTTTTCATAGTTTAAATGAAAGAGCACTACACCTCAAACCCTGTATCTATCCCAAAGGATAAACACAAGACTTGAGGATGAGACTCGATCAAGTAAACTAAGAAAGGTATGACGTCCGTTTGGTCTGCGAAACTGTTTTATTTGCTGACATTTTTCTTTATTTAATATGAAGAATTATATAGGGTTTATATTAAGCTGGGTTCAAGAAAAGCTTCCTATAAGGGAAAGCCCCTATAGTTAATTACATCTTAAATGAACGAAGTCATCTAAGAAAAGTCTCGATAAAAATCAATAAATATTATCTTCAAGGAATTCAAAGGAAAGGACTTTTCAATAAAATCATAAAAAGAGGTGTGAAAGGGGAACAGTTCAAATTTGGAACACTTTATTTTTTGAATCCAAAGGAGGAAGATCTAGGGGATGTCAAATATTAATTGGAAAAACCTCGGTGACTTCTAAGTCTATCCTATTATTTAGCTTCAATTTAGATGAAAAGTTATTTGAATAATTTATCCTGTAAATTTTATTAATTTAGGGCTTACATTTGTGTGAAGCAATCACATAAATAACCTGAAAGATGTGAGGATTTAGGTCGCGACAAACGACAACTTCGAAATCCTAAAACGAGTTAGGGCTTATATTGTACAATAGAGCTATACAAATGATTAAAAATGAGATGAGGATTTATGTTTCATAAACAAACAACCTCGAAATCCTATGTCTTGGTTGTTTAATTCTAAGGAAGGAAGTTGGTTTAGCTGGTGAAGTCAGGTTTTCCTGTTGAAGATGGTCGTGCTGCCCTCCAAGATTCTTGCCGTGACAAGTTTGTGTTTTCTAGGTGTCAAGTTATGATGTCAAATCAGGTGGACCTATGGTTGTAGTTTTTTAAAGTTTCATGGGGGATGTTAAAGTTGATTAGAGCGACACTGGTTAGGATCCCATGGTTTCCTCGTTCCGGCGCCACTATTTTCTATTGGATTCACTTAGTCCAAATGAATTTACTAAACTTAACTTAATGAGTTGCATCACTATTTTTTAATGGATTCACTTAGTCCAAATGAACTTACTAAACCCAACTTAATGAGTTCCATAATTTCATTAAGACCATGGGAAGCCTCGTTAGCTACCGTAGGTTACCTCCTCCCAAGGGTTCCCGATCATCCGATAGAGATGTCTTAATTTAGTTGCAGTTATAGTTTTGTGTGATATTTGTGATTAAATCTTGGGTTGTTTTATATTATGACTGTTGTGGGGGTGAATTTTATCTTGGTTGATTTTAGTGTTAATTTTGGTTTTGTTTTTGTGGTTATCCTAATAATTTTAGTTGTCATGCAGGGTGACATTATTGTTTAGCATGCAAGTTTTGTAAGTTTAAAAAGTACAAGAAATACAACACTGTAAACTATAAAAAGTGTACCTGGTGAGTCTTCTCATTGCACCACCTGAAACTTAAAATGCATGTCAAGGCATTTTATATGAAGTAGGAAAGTAAAGTTTTGACGACCTACCTAACCCTAGGTCATATCTTGGTTGGTCCCTATTAGTTTGATTAAGGATGATTTTTCAAAGCAAAGCATATTAAGTTTAGTAAACCTCTGAGGTATCCAACAAGTTAGGAGCAATAAGCAGGTCCATGCTTCGCTCTCACTACCTGGTGAAAGGTTTCGAGCTCATTTAAACTTATTATGTTGCTTAATAATTCACCCTATGAACACCCTAATTCTCAATGAACATTGATGTCCTAATTATTTATAAGAGTAGGGTAATTATCATTTGTAATTTAATTTTGAAGATTATGTGACTGAAGACCCTTAAAGGGGGCAAGCTAGTGTTGTTGGAACACTTAGCCAAATTTTGGTCCTAATTGAGCTTGTTGTGTTTTAAAGGTGTTAAATTTTATCTATTTTTGCTTTCCTAATCCTCATTTAATCAATCTTTATTTAACTTAGATCACTACTAAGCCCTTAAAACCTAGGTGAGTGTCTTAATTGATTTTGAAATGGTTAAATTTTAAGTGATCATGATTCATTATTTGAATTTCATTTGAACATAAAATAGGGATACTAAATTGAGTAATTATTGAGTTCAAAAGTAATGCCCCTAAGTCTTAGGTTCATTTAATTTTAATAAACTTCTAAATTTTAATAAATTTTAGAAATTTATTAATTTGTCCTTTTAATTAGGAAAGTAAGGTTAGTTTCTACCAATTAATCTTTTTTTAAAAGATCAGAGGTTGCCTATTTCCCTCCTAGAATTAAACCTAAATGTTAATTAAGGCCAAATTCCTAAAATTACACTTTTGCTCCTAAGACTCTAACACTTCATAATTTATTAAATTCAAATCAAATGACTCTGAAATTTTTATCCTACCTCATTCATGGGTCAATGAAGGCATCAGAGAAGAAAATGTGATTTTTCAAAATTTAATTTAATTTATATAATTATTTTTATGAAAAAATAGGATTTTCAAAGAAAATTTGTTAACTTGACCAAGGTGAAACCTAATTACTTCAAATTTTTACTAGAGGTAGATCGAAACTAGAGAGCCATTTGAAAAAAAATTCATTATTTTTTGAGTTTTATTGGAATTACTAGAATTATTTTAATTTCTGGGGTGTTTATTAAGTATAAAATATTTTAAATGAGGAAAATTAAGTTTTGCATTTTTGAAAAATCTTACTAAAGTCAGAGAACCCAGAAAAGTAAATCTTATATTTTTCTTGCTTTTCATTGATTTATTTGAATTATTTTAGTAAAAATGCATTTTTAGCCTTTAAAAATTATTTTTAATATTCATAATATAATATCTTTATTTAGAAAATTAGGAAAAATATTCCAATTGTTTTTAAGTGCTTAGAAAATAATTTAGAACAATTCCATGAATTTTATTATTTTTGTGATTTTTATGAATTTTTAATTATTGAAATACTTAAAATAAGCTAAAAAATGAAGTTTTTATTTTAAATACCATTTTANATAATATATAAATAAATAGATTTATATATGAGTTGTCTCTCACAAAATGCTTGGTTTAACGTCGTCAGCCCAACGTACCATTGTTTAATCAGGATGACTTAACATCAAAACTTCTTTAAATTGTGGTATGTGTCATTTATAATAATGTTTCAATCGATGCTCATTAACTTTAAATATCTTTCCAAATTTATGATCTTTAATAACAACAGTTTCATAATAAAAGACTTTAAATATCTTTCCAAATTTATGATCTTTAATAACAACAGGTTCGAACTTCTTTTTAATAATATTTCGATCATGTCATATTTTCATTTCCTCTTTATAGATTTTTGCATTATTATATGTTTCATTTATAATCTCCTCAAATTCATTGAGTTGCAATAATCTTTTCTCACCAGCATCTTTTAGATTAAAATTAAATTCCTTAATACACAAAATGCTTTATGCTCCAATTCTACTAGTAAGTGACATGTTTTTCCAAAAATAAGTTTGTACACTTTATGCTCCAATTCTACTGATAAGTGACATGTTTTTCCAAAAATAAGTCTATATTGGGACATTCCAATATGAGTCTTATAAGCAGTTCTGTATGCCCATAATGCAGTATCTAATCTAGCAAACCAATCTAATTTATAAGAATTTACAGTTTTTTCTAAAATTCGTTTTATTTCACGATTTAATATTTCTCCTAGACCGCTAGTTTGAGGATGATAAGCAATAGAGAATCTAAGCATAATATCATATTTTTTAAATAATTTATCGGTCCTCTTATTCCTAAAATGGAATCCTCCATCTGTAATAATTACTCTCGGCATTCCATATATTGTAAAAATATTTTTATTTAAAAACTTAAAAACACTCCGAGCATCACATTTAGGTACAACGACTTCAATTCATCTAGACATATAATTAACAACAAGTAATATATATAAATTTTGGTCTCATAAAATCTAATCTCCACACATCAAAAATTTCAATTTCCAATGTGTAATTTAGAAGCATTTCATTTCATATAAAAATATTTCATACCCGCTTACATCGATCGCATGTTTTAATATATTCATTAACATCTCTTAAAAGAGTAGACCAATAAAATCCAGCTTGCAANTGATGTCCATTAACTTTAAATATTTTTCCAGTTTTAGGCTCTTTAATAACAACAGTTCCATAATGATAGACTTTAATCACTTTAAATGGTCATAACCATCTGAATTTCAGTTTTTCTGGAGATAATCTTAATCTTGTATTATATAATAAAACTTCTTGTCCAGGTTCAAAATTCTTTTTAATAATCTTTCAATCATGTCATATTTTCATTTTCTCTTTATAGATTTTTGCATTATCATATGCTTCATTTTAATCTCCTCAAGTTCATTGAGTTGCAATAATATTTTCTCACCAACATCTTTTAGATTAAAATTAAATTTCTTAATAGTTCAAAATGCTCTTTGCTCCAATTCTACTAGTAAGTGACATATTTTTTCAAGAATAAGTCTATATGAGGACATTCCTATAAGAGTCTTATAAGCAATTATGTATGTCAGTAACACAATATCTAATCTAGCAGACCAATCCAATTCATAGGGATTTACAACTTTTTCTAAAATTCATTTTATTTCTCAATTTGATATTTCTGCTAGATCGCTATTCTGAGGATGATAAGCAGTAGAGAATATATGCATAATATCATATTTTTTTAATTAATTTCTCAATTCTCTTATTCCTAAAATGAGATCCTCCATCAGTAATAATTACTCTCAACATTCTATATCTTGTAAAAATATTTGTATTTAAAAATTTAGAAACAATCAGAGCATCACATTTAGGTACAACAACAGCTTCAATCCATTTGGAGATATAATTAACAATAAGGAATATATATATATATATATATATATATATATATATATATATATANCCCTTAGGAGCAAAATGGTAATTTTGGATATTTTGGCCTTAATGAACATTTAGGCTTAATCAAAATGNCATACCAAATATCGTAATCTCTAAAATTAACCTTTATTATTGAAAATTTTTACTTAAGTTTACTATATATTTAGAAATATAGAAATAGTTATCTCTTTATTATTGAAAAATTTTACTTAAGTTTACTATATATTTAGAAACATAGATATAGTTATCTAAAGTTACCCCTCTAATACCAAATATCATGTAAAATTTTAAAATATTTTGAAAATAAAATTAATTGAGGACAAATAAAATTAAGTTTTTTTTCTTTAAAAAGGAATTTTCTTTCCCCCCCAATCATAAATTTTTAAAAGATTTAGCATGAGGAACTAAAAAATAAAGGGTGAAAGAAAACATTTAATACATAAAGGAAAGACTTACCTGTTGAAGGTTCTGATATTGAAACTTAACTATGAAATATTGGAGGTGCTAATATGAAAAGCTAAAAGACTTAAAACAATAAATAACACATAATACATATAAAAATTTGTTGAGAAAGAGTTAACTACAAATATATCCAACAAAGTACTAAAAACTAACAACAGTATTAAATTGATTTCAAATGTAAAGACAATCTCACAAATCTACTGTTCACAATTCAACATAACATTTAAAATAAAGTGTTACACTCTAAAAATAAACAGTTTCAACAATAAAGTACAACCAAACATAAACTAAACAAAAATCTAATGAAAACATCACCAATCATCATCAACTTCTTCTTCTTCTTCCACATCCAAATTTTGCTGCTGATATGGGGTAAAAACAGGGTGAGTAGGAAACTGAACTGAGTGAGCACCCCTCATGTATCTGACCATTGCATCATCATAAGCAGCATCATATTCGAACTTCTATCTTGTCAAATCATCATTGTGTGCATTTCTAGCCTCCATATTTTCCATTCTCAAGATATCTCCATGTTGGATCATCATATGCTTCATATGTTCCTGATAGTAGGGGTACTAGAACTAATACTTGAAGTGGAAGAAATATCCCTAGTCCTACTTCCAGATCTCCATCCAACATGAGATTCATAAGTTCTTATATTGGCAGGCTTAATAGGTTTTAGAGGTTCAATCCTCTTTTCATCCATTCTAAAACCAACCCCTGCCTATTCACATAGTATGAAGATCAGGGCAGGATGTGATAAAACACCAGTAGTCTCTCCCAAAGCAATAGATCGAGTGTTTCTATAAATAATAGAGCCTACATCTATCCTTCTCATATGCTAGATACAAAAGTTTAAGATGGCTTTGTCCTTTTTAACCTCACTATGATTGGTATCATTCTACCAAAAATAAAGTAGTGACAAGCCTTAGACACTACATTTAACATAGAAAGAGGAAAGTTTACCTTAACACCATTCTTCACCTTCCAAGCTCCTCTTCTATCAGTAAGAAAAGAAATAACTTCATCTAAGGCCTCATTTGTAGCAGAAAATGATTTGTACTGGCAGCTATACACATCTTCTAACAGATAAAATTTTCCTTGGAGTAAATTCCATCATTTTCCCACGAACAAACACATATTATTCATAAGTCTCCTTAAAACTGACATAGAACTCCATCACTACACCAATATTAGCCTCGGCAATAAAGTAATAAAAATTCTTCTACTGCCGAGCATTGGTTATTCTTTCAACTACTCCACCCAGATTTTTAAATCCTCGATCTGGAATCAATTTTTTAGTTGTAAGTAGACTATTGGAACAAATGTTGGCTTTGTAATTGACAAACTTTTGATCATCAAAATCCACATTTCTCTTTCCCTTACTCATTCTCGGTGTCATGATAATCTACAAAAATTTGATAAAATCTAAATAAATTCCTAAAAATTCCGAAAATCACAATGTGAAACGTTTTAAACTTAAATATACTAATTAAGAGTTCTTCACCAAAGGATTTTCTCAAAATCTTCTAAAAAAATCTCAAAAGTTTGGATCTCGGCAATGTAAGATAAATCCTGGGTGAAAATAAAAAATTTTAAGTTCAAAGTGTAACTCTTACCAAGAGAAGATGAAATTTGAACTTTGTTTGCCTTAAAATCACCTCAAATCCGAGCAATAGCAAGCCCTAGGTGCAAAAACCAGAGGTTGAAGGTGACTAAAAAGTAAAAATGATATTTTTACTCTACAAATTGAGAATTTTAAGGGGTTTGGGTGGTTTTCGGGTCGAGGTCGCTGTCAGCGCCCATGCTGGCGCCGTCGGCGCCAGTGGCCAAAAAATTCATTTTTCTATTTTCGCAATTTTCAATTTACTCCAAAGTCTATTTAGTCTTTTTGAACACTAATTTTTATCTTGAAATAAATCACAAACAAGCATTTTCACAAACAACACTAAACTAACTTTTATATATGAAAATACACTTTTTACAAATACATTTTTCTAATCACACTTTCACATCCATAAAACAAGCTAAATTATAATTCAGCGTCGAAATCAAGCCACAACACTAGAACGCTGACACAAAACTATACACACAATCAAAGTTAATAGAGTTCTAAAGCAAAGTAAAGTAAAGTAAATCAAATCCACACAATTACATGAAAAACATAATTACTTTAAAGTAGTAGAGAGTCGAACTTCTTCAATTATTCTACTTCATCTTCAGTACTTTCTCCTCCTCTAATATCTCCCATAGATTGGTAATGGACATACAAATTATAGAAGGGTCGGTACAGGAATTGATCAATCAAATTTTCATCGATCAATCCATTTTTCTTGAACAACTGAGCCAATCCCGCTTCAATTGTTCCAATATGATCAAATTTCTCCTTCATCCTCCAATTTAGATGATCAAAAAAGTAGTTGAGATTTCCTATTACATTCATGATACTCTGAAGTTCTCTTTCTATTTTTTTTTTACTTTCTTCTCCAAAGTTATTGATCTTCCAACTGTTTGTGACATTAATGGTGTTGAAGCATGTGATGAATGATCTAAAATAATATCTAATGCTTCATTTCCATTCCCAATATAATTATCATCAATAGGAATCATGGGCTCCCAAGGTAATAATATTTTCTCTCAACTTTCATATGGCACTTGAGATTGACTGCAAAGTGAGAAAATTGTGGAAGGATGTCTCAGTCCATATATTGACCCATTCATAATAATACCCAAATAGATTTGAAAATTATCGACCCGACATCAATGGGATTTTCCATTTAAATGCAATAGTTTAAAATGGCACTTTCTCTTATAACTCTACTAATCTTCATTGTAGGAGTAATTTTACAGATATGAAGAAATGTCATCATTTTGATATTGAATTAAGCAGTGACGTGAAGAAACTAACGTATCCCTTATCTCTAATTTCCCAATTATCATTTTCATCCGTCAGAAAGTTATATACATCTTGCATCATATCTCTCATTGAGATAAAAATCATATAATGACAGATTGGAATGTTTTCTATCATATACAAATCATTAATTTAAGCCAGAGTAAATGGTACAACCTTACCTCGAACAAAGACGACTCCTTGGGTAATTCCATGTAAATTAGCATAGAATTCCTTTACCAGTAGTACAGCAACTGCAGCGGTAGTGTAGCATAGAACTTCCTAACGCCTCTGTACAATGATTTTCTTAATCTTTGAATTTGGATTACTCAATTCATTATTGTCAAAGCCTCTCTCTTTGATAAGTCTCTTTTTCATAATGACTTTGTCTTATAATCTCTGCACATCAAAACTAATAAACTTTCTTCTATTGAAAACACTATACCTTGTAGTATTTATGAAATTAGAAGCCATGAAATTCAAAATTAGGAAGTTTCTGGTTGTCCAAGGCAGTTTTTAGGCCTTTAAAAACATTTATCGGCAGTTATTTATGAGTACAATCCCGCCAAAGTCCGCTGCATTCGCACTGAACGCGCGCAACTGCTCGGGAGGCCATTGACGCTCACGATGGCACTGCGGCGCCTGGTCTATATAGGTGAGCGTCGTCAGTGCCAGAGGCCAAAGTTGTGTCTTTTATTTTTTTGTTTAATTTGATTCCAAAATTTCCTCCAATACCAATATTTGATTTAATTTATGATATGTAAAATTGTGTAGGATTCAAAAATATTATTATCTCCTAATATATAAACACACTTATTNAATGTCCATTAACTTTAAATATCTTTCTAATTTTAAGCTCTTTAATAACAACAGTTCCATAATGATAGACTTTAATCACTTTAAATGGTCATAACTATTTGGATTTCAGTTTTTCTGGAAATAATCTTAATCTTGTATTATATAATAAAACTTCTTGTCCAGGTTCAAAATTTTTCTTAATAATCTTTCAATCATGTCATATTTTCATTTTCTCTTTATAGATTTTTGCATTATCATATGCTTCATTTATAATCTCCTCAAGTTCATTGAATTGCAATAATATTTTCTCACCAGCATCTTTTAGATTAAAATTAAATTCCTTAATAGTTCAAAACGCTCTTTGCTCCAATTCTACTGGTAAGTGACATATTTTTTTCAAAAATAAGTCTATATGAGAACATTCCTATAGGAGACTTATAAGCAATTCTGTATGTTAGTAATGCAGCATCTAATCTAGCAGACCAATCCAATTTATAGGGATTTACAAATTTTTCTAAATTCATTTTATTTCTCGATTTGATATCTCTGTTAGACCGCTAGTCTGAGGAGAATAAGCAGTAGAGAATCTATGCATAATATCATATTTTTTAATTAATTTCTTGATTATCTTATTCCTAAAATAAGATCCTCAATCAATAATAATTACTCTCGACATTTCATATCTTGTAAAAATATTTTTATTTTAAAATTTAGAAACACTCCGAGCATCACATTTAGGTACAACAATAGCTTCAATCCATTTGAAGATAAAATCAACAACAAGTAATATATATATATATATAAATTTTCAAATGAAGGCATAAATGATCTCATAAAATCTAATCCCCGTACATCAAAAAATTCAACTTACAATGTGTATTTTATAGGCATCTCATTTCTTCTAGAATATTTCCTACTCAATGACATTGATCGTATGCTTTAATATATTCATTAATATCTTTAAAAAGAGTAGACTAATAAAATTTAGCTTGCAAAATTTTATATGCAATTCGATTTATTCCAAAATTTTCTCCAAATTCAGAATCATGACATCTTTCAATTATTTGTTGAGTTTCTTCATAAGGCACACACCTTCTAATAATTAGATCTTTACATTGTTTATATAAATATGGGTCATTCTAAAAATAGAATTTTGAATCATATATAAATTTCTTTAATTGTTGATTCTTAATATCTGGTGGTAGAATATCACTTACAATATAATTTACTATATCGGCATACCACAGTATATTTATTTCATCAATATTATATAATTGTTCATCCGGGAAATTTTCTAAAATTTCATTTGGAAAATTAGTTAATATTTTTTTTCTAATCTAGACAAATGATCAGCTATTTGATTATCATTTCTCTTCTTATCAACTACAATAAAATCAAACTCTTGCAATAGAAGTATCAATCTAATTAATTTTGGTTTAACATCTTTCTTTTGCATTAAATATTTGATAGCAGAATGATCTATACGCACTATACATTTAGTTCTAATCAAGTAAAGTCTAAATTTATCAAAAGCATAGACAATAACTAATAACTCTCTTTCAGTAGTAGTGTAATTAATTTGAGCATCATTTAGAGTTTTACTAGCATAATATATTACTTTAAAAACTTTATTGTGTCTTTGTCATAAAACAACTCCAATAACATAATCACTAACATCGCATATTATTTCAAATGATTTCTCCCAATCGGGTGGGACTATTATAAGTGCAGTGATTAATTTTTCTTTCAATAATTCAATTGTTTTTATGTATTCCTCATTAAAATCAAATTTTGTATCTTTTTCTAAAAGTCGGCATAATGACTTAATTATTTAATAAAAAAAGTTATGTAACGCCTGTAGAAACTAGCATGTCCTAGAAAACTTCTTACCCCTCTAACCATAGCAGGAGGAGGTAATTTTTCAATAACTTGAATTTTTGCAGGATCTACCTCCATGCCATTTTCAGAAATTTTATGCCCAAGTACAATTCCTCCTGCAACCATAAATTGATATTTTTCCCAATTTAGTACTAGGTTGATTTTTTCACATAATTACATAACTTTTTCTAAATTATTTAAACATAATTCAAATAAAGTCCTGAATACAGAGAAATCATTCATAAATACTTCAATTCCATGTTCAATCAAATTACTAAAAATTGACATCTTACATCTTTGAAATGTCGCAAGTGCATTGCATAGTTCAAAAGGCATTCTACAAAAACAAATGTTTCATAAGAACTTGTAAATGTTGTTTTCTCTTGATCCTCGGGAGTAATTAGAATTTGATGTTAATCAGTATATTCATCTAAAAAGCAGTAATATTTGTTTCCAGCTAATCTATCCAACATTTGGTCTAGAAAGAGTAAAGGAAAGTGATATTTTCTGGTGGCCATATTTAATTTTCTATAGTCTATAAAAATTCACCAACTAGTAACTTGTCTTATTGAAATTAATTCATTTTCTCATTTACTTCAACGTTTACTCCTTCTTTCTTTAGAACATAGTGAATTGGGCTCACCCAAGCACTGTCTGAAATAAGATATATAATTCCAACATCTAACCATTTTAAGATTTCTTTTTTAATAACTCTTTTCATTATTGTTTAATATCCTCTAAGGATTAGCTTTATGTTTGTATTGATCATCTAATAAAATTCTGTGCATACAAATCGAAGGACTGATTCCTTTAATATCTGCTAAATTCCATCAAAAAAGCCTTTTTATATCTTTTCAACATTTCTATTAATTTTTGTTTTTGAATTTCAGTTAACTCAGAAGATATAATAACAGACAATATAGATGAATCTCCTAAAAATAGATATTTTAAATGGGCAGGTAATATTTTCAGTTCAAGTTCAGGTAGTTTAATACTTGAAGGAATAAGATTTTTATTATCATTTTCCAACAAATTTAAAGTTTCAAATTTGTCTTGAATATAATCTAAATTCTCTTCTTTATTTCATTCTCATTCTCACAAAATTCTTGCCTTAATTTTTTTTCAAACTCTTTCTTAAATTGCTCATTACTTAGATAATCAGTAACTTCCATCCTAAAACATTCATTATCTCTTTATATTGCAAGATATTTCATAACTTTTACAATATTAAATGTTACTTCTTAATCCTTAACTCTCATTATTAATTCTCTTTTTTGCACATCTATCACAACTCTCCCTGTTGCAAGAAACAGTCTCTCCAAAATAATAGGAATATCTTTATCTTCCTCCATATCTAATATTATAAAGTTTATGGGAAAAATAAATTTATCCACTTTTACTAATACATCTTCTATAACTCATTTAGCATAAGTTATTGATTGATCAACTAACTGAAGAGTTATAGTAGTAGGGGAAATCTCTCCTAAATCTAAATGTTTAAAAATCAATAGAGCCATAAGATCGATACTTGCTCCTAAATCACATAAGGCTGTTCCAAAAAACTTTTCACCAATTGCACAAGGTATAGTAAAACTACCATGATATTTAAATTTTTCAGAAAGCTTTTTCTGAATAATAACACTACACTCTTCACTGAGTGCAACAGTCTCATGATCTACAAACTTCTTTTTCTTGTTTAGTATATCTTTCATAAATTTCACATAACTTGACCTTTGTTCCAAAGCCTCAACGAAAGGAATGTTTATCGTTAACTTTTTAAGGATTTCTAAAAATTTTGTAAATTGTTTGTCTTTATTCTTCTGCTTCAGTCGTTGAGGAAATGAAGGTGATGGTTTCTCTAAGGAAACTTGTATTTATTCATTTTCATTATGGTCACTTTCAATCTCTTTCTTTACCTCATCAACTTTAGTTTCTCTTTGGATTCTTGTTTCAACTTCTTTTCCACTTCATAATTGAATAACTTTAATTTTCTCCTTATTTTGATCTTTTGGATTAACTTCCACAATACTCGGAAGATTTCCAGAAGGTCTGTTACTAAGTGCAGTAGCAATATGTCCTAATTGATTTTCCATATTTCTAATAGTAGCTCCTTGATTTGGTATTTAATTTCCCACATTCAACATTACTTCTTCCATCGTCAACTTCTTTTCCTTAACTTGTGGGTTAGGGTTAGAGTTAAATCCAGAAGGATAATAAGGTTGTTAATTATGATTTCCTTGATTGTTTAAATTTACTGAGGGGGGGGGTTCACTGAATTGTTATAATTATTCCAACTAAAATTAAGGTGATTTTTCCATTCAGAGTTGTAATAATTAGAATAGGGATTATTATGTCAATTATTTATAGCATTTAAAGTTTCATAAGATGATTGAGTATCAATTATTAGTGGCACGTGAATATAATTCATGCTCTCTGTCAAACAAAACTGTCGGCGCTGAACAATTTTTCAAAAACTTTATTTTGACTCCAAATTTTATCCTTTTTGCTTCCTTTTTGCTCCAAGTCCTAAAAATCAACAACCTGCAATAAAATATGAAAAATACATTCCTTTAAAGTAAAATACCATAAAAAATGAGTATAAAATATGAGTCTAAAAATGCATATATTTTTGGTGTATAAATCCTTTACCAATTTAATATAGAGTTGGAACCTAAGGACCAGTTAGTCCTATAGATAGGGCACAGTTGGCAATCTAGAAGTGAGAGGCTAGAACCTATCCAACATAACTTGCAAATTAGGAATTTGCTTTAGATCAGCCAACGTTATTTATGCACTCGTGAGAGGGTAAAGAATATGTATGCTCCAATTTGACATAAAACTACATTTAACTTTTAAACATTTGATTCCTACACTGATTATGATCTCATTGTAAGGGAAAGGGATTTTGATTATATAAGCACTTTCCAAAATTTATCCAGTATCCTTAGATTAGGTTTCTATTTAATTTAGTTAACTTTAATTTTAGAGTAAATTGTTGAATTTAGGAAAATTAAACTTTCAAAAATTTTAAACTAAGAATTGATAGTAGTATATTAGAGTTAGCCTAAGAGATTTTTTACCTCGCTTTCTTGTGGGATCGATACTGGGGTTTTTAAATAAGATCCTATATTACTTGAAAAGATACATATATACTTGCGTAGAATCCCTAGTGTGTAAAATATAAATCAATTCTAAATTCTATAACATATCCATTTTGCAAACTAGCTGCCTAAATAAACCATGTTAAGCTTTTGGCCAGGAAGCTTAATAACTGCATAATTGCGGGTCGGGTCAAGTTTTTTGTGTCGTTGCCGGTGAAGCAACATTAAGAACTTTATGAGAACTTTAATTAAACCTATAAGACTTAGATTTAAAAATTGTAGTGTTATCATCTAGTGTGTTTATTTTAAAGAAAATCCAAAATATTAAAAGTATTTTTGAGTACTTAGAGTACTGGATATCTGTTCTATTAGTTAAGTCTTTAAATTTGTTTGTGTAGTTCAGGAGCTGCAGACTTTGAACCCTATGAATCATAACTAGAAAGAGCTGTTAGGAGGATTATGAATCAGAAAAGACTCCATGAATTTATTTTAGAAATGACAAATCAACAAAATATTGAATATTCAGTTTTGGATTATAATACTAGCAACTTCGATAAAGTAAAACCCAAGATGGTAGTGAATTTTCATGAAACTGATATACTGACTATTTTAGCTTCTCGGGTTGCAGATATTATGAGAAAAATAAGATCAATATGTAGAAAGTTATCCTCAAGGACCCCCTGTTATAGAGCAAAATTCATTTGGGCAATTGATTGAGACTAACTATTTTGAAACTTCGTTTATCATTGAGACTAACTACTGGAAAATTCGTTTGGGCTATGAAGGAGGAGATGGATTCCTTGTTGTGAAATTAGACATGAGAGCTAACCGAACTTCAACATGGAAAGAAGGCATTGCACAACAAGTGGGTATACTGAGTGAAGACCGAGCATTATGACAATAAAAGGTACAAGGCTAGACTTGTTGTTAAAGGCTTTCAATAGAGGCATGACATTGATTATTCTGAGATCTTTTCTCCTGAGGTTAAGCTCACAACCATCAGAATGGTACTGGCTATGGTAACTACTGAAGTTTTGTTCATTGAGCAGTTCGATGTGAAGACAACCTTTTTTCATAGAGACCTTTAAAAATGCATCTACATGCATCAACCAGAGGGGTTTTGTGGTACAGGAAAAAAATACTAAATTTACAGACTGAAGAAGAGCTTGTATGGCCTGAAGCAAACTCCTAGATAATGGTACATGAAGTTTAAAGATTTCATGTAAAATGCAAAGTATAACAAATGTCAGGAAGATCACTATTGCTATGTCAGGTACTTTTTCAATTCTTATATCATCCTACTATTGTATGTGGAAGATATGTTTTTTGATAAAATTAATAATCTGAAGAGGCAAATGTCAGAGCACTTTGCAGTGAAAGATCTGGGAGCTGCAAAACAAATCCTTAATATGAGGATTATCAGAGACAGAGTCAAAGGCACATTGAGGCTTTCATAGGCTGAATATGAGAAAAGGGTCCTGAGCAGGTTCAACATGAATAAAGCCAAACCAGTTGAAACACCTTTGGGTAGTCATTTAGACTCAACAAGAATTAGTCACCCATGTTAGAAGAAGAAAAAAACTACATGAGTAAGGTTTCTTACACTTCAGCTATTGGTTTAGTTATGTATGTTATGGTTTGCACAAAACCGGACATTGCCCATAAAGTGGGAGTTGTGAGTAAATAAATCAGTAATCTAGGGAAGGATACTTGAGAGGCTCTTCAAAAACCTGTTTGTGTTTCTCAAGAATTAGCTTAGAGGTATAAGACTTTGTTAATGCAGATTTAGCTGGGGACATCGACAGTAGGAAGAGTACTAAATGTTATGTTTATACTCTAAGTGGTATTGCAGTGTCATGGGGCTCAAATCTACAGAAGACAGTTTCTTTGTCCACTACAGAAGCTGAGTATATTGCAGTGTTAGAGGCTGCAAAGGATAAGATATGGTTGCAGAGTTTTTTGGAAGAATTGAGTAGTTCAGAAGGGCACTCTCTACAGTGATAGTTAGAGCGTCATATTCTTGGCGAGGAATCAAACATTTCAATCCAGGACCAAGCACATTCAGAACAGATATCACTTCATTCGATCATTATTAGATGACCGAAAATTACTACTTGAGAAAATCTGTCGAAGCAAGAACCCTGTTGATATGTTGACAAAAGTGGTTATACTTGAGAAGTTGAAGTTGTGCGTAATTTTAGTTTGTCTTCAAGCTTGAAAACAGGGGCTTTGAGTTCAGAGATGGAGGATATCACGTTTGGAAAAGGGCGGCGTAGCCTGTGGATAGTGCAGTCAGTGTCTCAGTCTCCAAGTGAAGATTTGTTGAGAATGTGGAGCTTGTCCTCTTGTTCGCGCTTGCTTCTCCCGCTTTCGTCTAGATTCCCGCTCCTTCTGATGTAAGTCGCGATATTCTTCTTCATAATTTCCTAATAATTGGGCCTTGCCTTAAGGGAATAGAGCATGATTTAAATTAATGCATCTAGTGCATCGTAAGGATGGGAATCCCTCTTAATCTCCTTTTCCTCGGTTCAGCTTATGCGAACAAGAAAAATCGTAAGGTTGGTATGCTCCCAGACTTCTTCTCCTACGTGTATTTGCTATGGGTAGAGAAGGAGAGCGAGAGTGGGAGAAGAAGAGAGTTTTTTTCTTATAATCATTGAGGCGATCGACCAGTGTAATTCCTCAAGCTAATAAAATCCTCTGCAGCTCCGTGGACGTAGGCAAATTACCGAACCACGTAAATCTGTGTGTTCCGTTGTGTTTCTGTTTGCGAATATCTCGTTGCAGTTTTCTCTTTATTGCCGTCGTTTTTCACAACAATAAATGCACTCTTTTATAATATATATAAGCCAATATTCTTATAAATAAGGGTGAACATGGTAATGTATGAGGATTCTTCCTCATATACTAACAAAAGGTCAATCTTCTCCATTGGCTCCCCCTATTTCGGTAAATATATATATATATATATATATATATTTGAGATTATTAATGTTGAATGATAAGGATTCAGTGAATCCTCTTTTGGCTTAACAGAAAGCGGCAAGACATCCAAAAATAAACAAATGAAAAAACTGTCTGGATCTGCAACAAAACTCCTGACTTCAGTTTAGTATCGTTGTCAGTCGTTTTGAACTTAACATACACAGCAGCAGTGCAAGTGCAGAAATTCAAGCGTATGAATTGCCAATTGAGAAACAATTCTCTCCTCGAAGCAGCATTCAATATCATGCAATATCTATTGTTTATTCAAAAGCGTAATTTATTACAATTCACATATATATTTGTTTTTTATGCATGAAAGATGTCAAAAAAGTTTAAATTCCCTATAAAAAGAGCTTAAAAAGTATATTTTCTTGGGGCATTTACATATATACCACCTAATTTCTATGTAATTACATCTCTAACACCTATATTTTACTTTTATATTTATAAAACACCACTATTTTATCTTCAACAGAAGTGAAACACACCTTTTTTTTTATGCAAAAAGATAAGTTGACATATAGATAAAAATTGAAATTTTTATGTTAGACACGGAAAAGTTGAAGTTTTTTTCCCACAAATGCTGTACTTTTCTGAATTCTTCTTCACTGCAATGATCAGTATGGAAAAACTTCCCACCATTTTTCTACCAACGAGAATTTGCTTGACTTGTAACAACAAAGGCATGCAATACATGCTTTGGTTCTCCAACA
>JXCR01135327.1:31112-41984 GCA_002079205.1 Phalaenopsis hybrid cultivar
GGTGGAAAGTCTGTAGGACCTGATGATATCCCAATTGAAGTGTGGAAATATTTGGGAGATTTGGGAGTTTCTTGGCTTACTAAACTCTTTAATATTATTTTAAAAACTAAAAAGATGCCTGAGGAGTGGAGGAAGAGTATTTTGATCCCCATTTTTAAGAATAAAGGGGATGTACAAGAGTGTGCAAATTATAGAGGAATTAAGTTGATGTGTCATACTTTAAAATTATGGGAGAGGGTAATTGAACATAGGTTAAGACACATCACAAAAATTTTTCATTATCAATTTGGATTTATGCCGGGCAGGTCTACTATGGAAGCTATACATTTATTGAGGGTTTGATGGAGAAGTTCAGAGATAATAAGGAGAATCTACATTTGATTTTTATTGATTTAGAAAAAGCTTANATAGTGTTCGAGCCAAGCCCGCCGAAGTGGTCGAGCCAAACTCACCCTCCGAAGTGGTCGAGCCAAGCCCACCCGCTGAAGTGGTCTCACTTGCCTGGGGCAAATCCGCTTTCGAAGAAAATCATTATTTCATAAGAGTACATGTGTCCATCCGAAGTTACGACGCCACTTGCACTATAGAAAATATATTAATTAGCGTCACAGTTTGTGTGGGATCATATTTTAGTGCAAACTTTGCATTGAATTTCCATTTGTTTAACATCGAGTGCTACCAAACAGAGAAAAATTGGACGCAATGAATTTGTGCCGGGTTTAGTCTAGATTTTGCGTTGGATTAAGCGGAATTGTCTGACGCAAAATCGGACTCAAATGCCCTAATATTCCATACCCGCGCAACAGAGTCTTATTTGCACCCCACTCCTTTTCGGTCTCCTAGCTCCGGCGATTTAGGCGACATCTGCACGTCTTCCTCTCCACCTTGCTCTCATGGAACTTCGTGCAACTCGGTGTGACTTCCACTTGCCAAACAACAAAAATTCTATAGTGTTGAGACCCTATCGCGATCTTTTCACCAAGACATCATTGACATGCGTATTATTACACGAAATGCAAATTTATAATGCTTTATATTTTACTTTCACTGATATATAAGAGGGACGACAAAAGAAGGGGAGGCTCTCTCTTTGTTTTGCTCTCTCGCTCCCTCTCTCTTAAAAAAAAAAAACTATTTTTTCCTCTCTGAGCAAATTCCCAGGGATTATGCAAAAAGGGAAATAAGAATATAACTCTTCATTCTAATAATAAGTTCTCCCTCGGGTTTTATGAGCTCACGAACAATACGAGACCCTACGTCTTAAAAAGATTTAACATACTTATTATGTGATACAAAAATGTTGAAGTAGAGTGATATATTAATGTCTTGGTATTGCATGAAGATCCAACACACACATAGAGAAAAAGAACTTGACTGAGGAGAAAATAAAAGATTTTACATGAAAAACCAGGAAGAGAAAAAACTATGAGGCATGGAGTAATTAAAATGATTTCAATATGTTATTATAAATTACAAGACTTTATTGGACCTTAACTGGCCAGGAGAAAGATCACATAAGTGACGCGACTTTTGCTAGGAAAGTGGTATAATACATCAGGAAAATAGTGGCTCCGTAAAGGCAGTGGAATAGAGATAGCTACTGTAGTCGTGACAGCGACGAACAAGTAGTGGTGGCATGAGCAACTGTGGTGGCGATGACATGTCACCGATGGTGACATCTTGTCGGCAGTGGCGACAACTTGTCGGTAGTGGTGATGGCATGTCGACTGTGGTGACAACCTGTCGGTGGTGGCCTGGAAGCGGTTGGTGTCAATGGTATAGTAATGGAGGTAGCTCGACGAAGGTGACCAGGGAGCGGCGGTCCGATATCCAGTCAACGGTGAGTAGGAAGCAATGGCAGTGGTCTAGTGGTGAAGGTAGCCAAGCAACGGTGGTCTGACGGTGGTGGTGGTACGTAAGCAGTGATCAGACGTTGGTGGTCTGGAGATGACATCGTGTCAATGATGCTACCAGGGGAACGATGATCTGGTGGCGATGGAGTTAAACAAAGGAGGTTGGACATTGGTGGTTCAAGGGTGATGGTCCGCCACTTGTGAGCCAAAGTGGCAGAGCATTATGGTTGTGGTTCGACGATGGTGGCGCTTGAAGGCAATGAAGTGGTTTGACATCAACAACTTGGAATTGGTGGTCTAGTAGTGATGGAGCTTGACGATGGTACAGGAGCTTGACGATGGCGGTGGAGCTCGACGATGGTGGTGGAGCAAGAAGGTGGCAATTTAACAACAGTTGAGCTTGATGATGATGGTTCCGCACTAGTGCTCCGGTAATGGTGGAGCTTGATGACAATGATCTGGTGGTGGTGGAGCTTAATAATACTTAGAAACTTGGGCCTCCCTTCAACTCCCTTTCATGATGAGAGTGAGAATCTATTTATAGATTTTTAGAGTGACATCTCAACAAATATTGTATGAATCCACACCACTCGATCCATCAATTGACCTAGAGGTATCCCTTCGATCAAATGGTGTTTTATGAGTGTTTGAGTCCCTTAATGTTGTTAAAATTGAGTGATTTTCAATTTGTTGGATTTGACTTGATGATGTGCTCAATTTGACTCTAAACATGTCAGATTAGAAATCCATTTGACCATTCAATTGTTCATCCAAATCTCGTAGTTATGATTAAATGAGTTGATGTGGGCTAGATCAAACTTGAGCCAAACCGATTTCAACTTCATTGGGCCTACTTTGTTGAGATGTTCACTTTGACTACAAGCTTGCTGAAAGTAGAGTCCTACGTGATCTTGAATTTGAATCTAGAAGGTTTAGTGTTTGAAATACTTTGAGATTCGTGCATGATTAAAATAATTTTTTGAGCCCGACATATCATTTGTCCCATATGTTCAAACATTGTTTTCAAAGACATTTAAAATATATAGACACTTTTCCAGTAATTATGTGACATAAATATTGGTCTTGAAGAAATTGTGAATATGAGTCACTCCTTATATGTTAGCACTGGCCTTCATATGTTAGCACTGGCCTTCATACAGAGGTTGTGGCCCAAAAAAGACTTCTAGATACTCATTTGAAGACAACAATTTAGTTGGAAGTACTTAAGATGACCCAAGAGAAAAAGGTGTTGAAAATTGGCTGGACAGACTATCACCATATGCAGTAAAAGCAACAACGATAATCATACTATTGTGGTTGGATCACAGTGGTTCGGCGGTGGTGGCAATTAGACAGTGGTGGTTGTACATTGGTTTGTGTGGAACGCACGATGATTGCAATGGCGTGCCGAGCATATATTGTGAGGGTGAGGTGCACGAATTGTGCACAGCTGAGCTAATTGCTGGCATGTGTGCGCACGTGAGTGCACCTAAGGCTGGATTTAAGAAATTTTGTATATTTTCTGATTTTTTATGGAGATTTGTTTCATTTTTTGGGCTATTTTTTAAAGAAAAATTATATAGGGATTATAATTTTGAGATATTACATAAAAATAAGAATTTTTCTCTTTGATATATTTTTCAAAAGGAAAAATATATTTATTTTAACAAAATTATTTATTTTAACAAAATTATTTTTCCAATTTTTTGCCCCTCTTTTTCAGGCTTATAAGTGCCTCCCTTGGAATGTTATCAAGGGCATACCAATCCTACTTCTAGTTTGTATTCCAGACAGTGAAACTAGGGTCTTCCCTTACAAATTGAAAGGCTTGTTTGCTTTTGTTGGATGGATCAAACATGATGGGGTGAAGAGCATTGACTCTATGGTCGGGTTGGAGTAGATCAAGACCTGTGATTCTAAGACCGGGTTGTAGATCAAGGCTCGTGATTCTTCGACTGGGGTGGACGCAATCAACATTACCCTTAGTCTTAAGGTGATGATGGTCAAGTAGTGGTGGGTCTGATGTGAGCAATAATAAGGGTGGTTGGTGGTATGAGCTTGTTTTTTTAAAATGAGATCTAAAGGAGTGGGAGAAGGTATGATGTTATGTAAGCTTATGTATACTTTAGTTTCGAATTAAAATTATAAGCTTATTTTTTTGAATGTTTGAATTGATTAAGTTTAAGGCGGAGTAAATTTTTTAATAAATAAAAAATATTTTAAACTTGAATAAAAATTTTTCAAAACAAAACCCAAATAAAACATTTTAAAAAAGAAAACTTAAATAAAATATGTTCAAAATGAAACTTTTTCAAAATAAAACCTAAATAAAATTTTTTGGACTAAAACAATTGAAAAAGGAAAACAAAAATAAAACATTATTTAAAAAAAACTTTAAACAATAATATTTTCAAAACAAAATCAAATTAATCTTTTTTTAAAAGAAATTACTTAAATACAACTATTTCAAAATAAAACTTAAATAAAAACTCTTAAAAAAAACTTTAAACAAGTTTTTTCAAAAAAAAAAAAATAATAATAATAATAATAAAACATTTCAAAACGAAACTTAAATATAAAGCAAAACTTAAAGTAATTTTTTTTAAAAACAAATATAATGAAAAATTTTTTCAATATAAAACTTAAGCAAAAGTTTTCCAACAAAAAAAAAATGAAAAAGAAAACTTATGCAAAACTTTTCAAAACAAAACTTAAATGCAAAGCAATACTTAAACAAAACTTTAGTAAAACTTAAAAAAAAAAAAACTTTGTCAAGGCCAAAACCTAAGTATTTTTTTATTCAAAATTAAAGAAAACCCTTTTTTTTTCAAAACAAAACATAAGTAAACCTTTTTCAATAATAATAAATAAAGTTTAAGTGAGCTTTTTCAAAACAAATATAGGACACTTTTTCAAACTAAATAAATCTAAGCAAAATCATTTAAAAAAAATGATGAAAGAAATATCACATCAACAAAAAAAGAGATAGAAAAATAAATTTTATTCCAAAAAAGTCTTTAAAATAAAAAACGGTACTAAGAAATTAGGTCGAGATAAAATTACATGGGGGTTAGTTGTCACTTCAATTGAGACATACCCAAAGCAAAAAGACTCTTATACAAAGTTGTCCTCCGTACCAATTTAGATTTAGTTAATTTGTCTTGACTTGACCTAGAAGTATTGAGGATCTCTCATAGATATCCAACAGTTCCCGGCAAGGAGTATCCACCACCTTCTCTATCCTCTCCACCTTCTCCTCACGAGCCAATAGCTTGCACATCTCATCACCTAACTGGATCCCTATGTGTCTCGGGAGGATCATGTGGCTGATCCAACCCACCATCATAGCTTGAGAGTCAGCCAACCTCGTCTAGCGCTTGTTCTACTATAACTAGCACCTTAGTCTGGTTCTTACTGATGTAGCCAGGGTGAGGTTATCACTCAAGTCCCTCAAAGTCAAGTCATCTGCATCAAAAGATAATGTAAAGAAAAAACAACTTCATAAAAAAAACAAAATCTAACAAATAATACTCATGCTCATCATACCCGGAAGTTGATCCAACTCGGACGTTGTAATTGACATAGCATCCTCACCAAGTGATGTTTGAGCACTAACAACTTTTTACGTATCCTGTTCAATCCACAAATCATGTGACATAGTAAAAGATTGGGTTGTCAGATCGATGGTTGAGTTGATCAGCTGGATGTTCTTCCACTTAGGACCAAGGAGCAAATCAAAGGATGCCACTTGATTCTTCAGCACATTTGCAACCATTTTTTCTCTTCTTAACAATGATTTTCTTCATCCTTTTACCTTACAAATGGTCTTTCCCTTTTGATTTTCTGAGGAAACATGGAAAGATCTTTGTTGGTGATGTCAACCGAGGGGTTATCCATCACAAAACTTGGAAGTTGACTGTTTCAAAAGAGAAGAGTCACCGAACAAACAAGGAATGGATCAACCCATGCTGACTATAAAAAAAGACACGATGGTATTAAAAGTGATTATAAGAATCAAAGGTGCATAAATCAAGGGATTTCAATGATTGAATCATTGATTATTAATAATAGTGATTAACTATTTCCATAAATTCTCTTAATCTCATTGGAGTGTCATTTTCAAGAAGAAATAAAATCAGAGAACTAAAATATGCACATAAAAAACATGGCAACACAAATCTTAAGAAGTTTTAATTGTCCAAAAGGAAAGAGAAAAATAGGGCCAATGGATAAGAAATCATGAAAACTATTTATCCGACTGAGTGAAGTTGTTCGAGCCGAGCCAACAAGACCAAAGCTAGGCCAAAGTCGACCGAGCCATAAGACAAATCAAAGATGACCAGAGGATACAAGAACAAGCTGCTTAGCTAGAAATAAAGCAACAATTTATTTGAGGCGACCACCAAAAGAGATTCAATCCAAGGGAAGATACGATTTCCTAACATCTCCAACCATCCCAGAGGTGTCTGGAGGCCTCTGACAAGTTAATAGAATCAATAGATAGACTAAATTAGTTGATCAACCCATGCTGACCAAGCCCTACTGACTTATATGATCCCACCTTTTCAAACCAACGTGGCTCGGCTGACTGAGTTGATCCTGTGAACCCGAAACCAATTAAGCTTAGCCAACCATGCTAGAGAACGACCCAATTATAAGACCATACATATAAAATACAAATATTACTCTTGTATGAACCCCTTTAAAGCAGGAAAAATAATATAACATCATCACATTGTAAACTATTCTCTATAAATTGAGGAATCACTTTATGAATAAGGGTTGGCAAATTAATTTCACTACTCTCGTTGTGCCTTTCTCTCTCTCAATCTTTCTCTTCTTATTTACACTATTTTCCTTGGGTGTGATTCACAGATAAATCAGGATTCAATAGATTTGAAATATTTGGGTGGTATAAATAAAAAAAAAAGTAAAGTTAAGGTGATAAGTATGTAAATATGTATGGAATAAGTGGTATGTATGTGAATGCATTATTATTGGTCTAGGGAATAACTTATAAACTAAATTTTTTTGATGCTCTAATTGCCTTTCAATGAAATATCTATTAACACCCTCTTGATTAATTGTTTCATCATTTAGAATTCAAGCATTTAAAATTTTTTTTTTTGCTAATATTCTCGTTTTATCTTGTTCCACGAAAATAATTTGGTATTACTAGAAGATGAAAAATGTCATGAAGCCTCCCTTTTATGTATCCACATGAAGAAAGGATGCCGTGATGAATTTGGCAGAACAATTTCATTGTTGAATGGTTTATCATTGCAACATTAATTACACCAACTTTTCTATCATTATCTCAAATGACAAATTTTTCGAACATAGCATTTTACGATGCAAATTGAATGAAATAATGCACACCATCTGATAACCTTTTGTGCTATTTCAATTCTCTAGTATCCAACTTTCCATTATTTAATATAAAATGTCTCTATGTGATTATATCCCTAAAAACATGAAACTTTATTTGTTATAAATTAGATAGTATGAGATGTTTAACATATAAGGAAACATATAATGTGAGCATCAAAATACATCTTAAACAAAGAAAAAAACCTTGTATGGTAAGAGAAACAAATAATGACAAATTGAATCAATCATAAGTAGCATATGATCAACTAAATTACCAAGGCATTAAGAAAATTAGTAAATAATCACAAATAACAAGTGAAAACTTTACATTTAAAGCAGAAAAAACATAGAAGGACCAAAATAGAATTAATAGGTTAAAACCAGTGTTGTTCAAAAGAAACATAAACTATTATTCCAAGAACAAATCAAGCCCGAGGAGAAGAGAGGAGAAATGGGATATAGTATAAGAGGAAATTTTAGATAAATTTCAATGTTTAACAAGGAATCAATATGACCCATATGCAAGATTACATCTTATTTTTGCTACAATCTTCGACCTCCTATTTTTAGTTGCAATCCAATATTAGAGGCACTTACAATATTACAAAACAAATACATAAATTAACTAAGTAAAATTTACAATGTAATGGATGGTCATAATTCACAATTGTTAAATGAGCAAGGATTTTTCCTCATAAGTTTCAAGTTAAGGGTGAGCACCCTTGAAGAGTTACTAGTGAGAAGCCCTTAATGTTTCCAGGTACTTTGGGTGGTTTTATAANGCCCATATGCAAGATTACATCTTATTTTGCTACAATCTTTGACCTCCTATTTTTAGTTGCAATCCAATATTAGAGGTACTTAAAATATTACAAAAAAAATTACAAAACAAATACATAAATTAACTAAGTAAAATTTACAATGTAATTGATGGTCATAATTCACAATTGTTAAATGAGCAAGGATTTCTCCTCATAAGATTCAAGTTGAGGGTGAACACCCTTGAAGAGTTACTAGTGAGAGGCCTTAATGTTTCCAGGTACTTTGGGTGGTTTTATAAGATATTCATGTATATAATTTTGACGAGTAGGTGATTTTGTGAATCTTTTGGGCTAATTCAATAGTATAACATTATGGGTGAAGTAGAGGTTGTCATTTGAGTAGCTTAGTGAGTTTTGAATCTATGTAAGTGAAAGATTTAAGAAAAAGAAGATAGTAATTCAAGTTTAGTGAGTATTATGTTGTTAGCAACTTGAAATGATTCAAGGTTAATGACATATGGAAATTAGTTCAATCTCTTATGATGGATTGGTCAATCTGATTTAGATAAATATGAGTATACATCATTTCCCTCAAATTATTACATCTCTTTCACAATTCTAAGAGGAATAATACAATGAATTTATGTGAGGATATTTCTCAAATCAACTTGACGTAATAAACTTTTTATACCATCTGAAAAAAAAATAAAGTTCATGATATAAATTTACATGATAAATACAATTTTGATTAAGAAATAATTGAGTGTGATTTAAAGAGAAGTACATTTTGTAAGATTAAAATTAAATTCATTTACAAAATTAAGGATAAAAATATGTAAAATTTAAAAAGTAAGATTTCTTATCATGAGATTTNCACCTTCTGAAAAAAAAAATAAAGTTCATGGTATAAATTTACATGATAAATACAATTTTGATTAAGAAATAATTGAGTGTGATGTAAAGAGAAGTACATTTTGTAAGATTAAAGTTAAATTCATTTACAAAATTAAGGATAAAAATATGTAAAATTTAAAAAGTAAGATTTCTTATCATGAGATTTTTTCTAATCCAATATGATGGAATTAAATGAAATTTGTTTAATTCAAAGGTGCATGTTTCTTGTGAGAGCAAGATTATATGGATAATTACATCTTAGTATTAAATATCTTTCCAAAAACTCTTAATCAAAAGACTGATAAATATTTTGATTTAAAATTTATTTTAATGATTTGAGCTTGGAATTTTCTAAATAGAGCAACTCAAAATTTATAAGAGGATTTCCCTAAAAGCTAAAAGAAGCAGGAGAAGTAAGAGCACCAAATATATGGGAGACTCAAAAGAGCCTAAAACTATATTATATTGCTTTAATGGTTTAGGAATAATTGATTTTTTTATTTACCCAAATTACTTTGAATGTATTGCTTCTATTTTACTTAGATCACATTGAAATAATTGCTGCAAAAAAAATATTTATAATTTGACAGCTTTGAAATTGGTGTGAGTACTAGATTTAAGGAGAGACTATCCTCAAACTAACTTCTACCTCAACAGATGTAAATAACTCATATGTTGAAACCTTCATAAGGCTAAGAAAAACCACCATATTNTATTGAAATAATTGCTGCAAAAAAAATATTTATAATTTGACAACTATGAAATTGGTGTGAATACTAGATTTAAGGAGTGACTATCCTCAAACCAACTTCTACCTCAACAGATGTAAATAACTCATATGTTGAAACCTTCATAAGGCTAAGAAAAACCACCATATTGGCCTTATAATCGTGTTGGAAATGATAACAACTAAAATTCACCTAATTTATTAAATAACAATATCATTGTGATCTTAATTCAAATGTATCATAGGATAAGCTATCGTAAATTAAAAATTAAATTTGATAGCCTAGTTAATAAGTTAAGAAATCTGACCATATGGGTGTTATTAATGACTCACCAATATATATATATATATATATATATATATNAGTGATCTTAATTCAAATGTATCATAGTATAAGCTATCGTAAATTAAAAATTAAATTTGATAGCCTAGTTAATAAGTTAAGAAATCTTACCATATGGGTGTTATTAATGACTCACCAATATATATATATATATATATATATATATATATATATATATATATATCTTAGATTATAACAACTTTGTATTAAAATGGTATTAATTAATATTATTTTTAAAAATTTAATTATTTTGAGCAAAAAACAAGCGGAACATTGAGCATAATTTTTTATTCGTAAGCAGCTCGCTAATTAATTAAGCTAAAAAAAATTATTCATGTTCGATTCGCTTGCTGGTTATTTAACGAACCAATTATTAAGTGCTTGCAAAAAAACTATTTTGCAACCTTACCTAACACTAAGTCAAAAATACATAAAAATACAAGGCTTACCCATCCGAACCCTAATCAAGACTCTCCAGGTGCGATTTTTCCTCCTGCTCCAGGTTCCGTCCCATGGTCATGCGGGGCGACGCACCCGTGCCAGTCATGGTCCATGGAGTCTAATTTGTGGGCAAGACCAACTCTCGAATATTTTTGCTGCACATTGAAAGGAATTTTGGTTGTGTTTATGCTAGAATTCGTAGGTCTGGCTTGCAAAAATGGGCAAAACTTCACGAGTTCTCAATGTCCGAGATTACATTTTTTCCGACACCTCTGGAAATGTTGACACTCTTGAATGCAGAAACGGCCAACACTCTTCTTTAATTTCAAACAAATATGATAGTAATCAAAATCTAAATTTCATTTAAAAAAAAAAAAAAAACTCCGAACGAACATATATTTCCAAACAACAATCAAGATTCCAAGTCCCAAATTGTAATCACACACTTAACACCAATCCCTATACAATTATACAGAGACTCAC
>JXCR01135327.1:47425-61444 GCA_002079205.1 Phalaenopsis hybrid cultivar
ATATATATATATATATATATATATATATATATATATATATATATATATATATATATATATATATAAGAGAAAAATAATGAGTGATTAAGGGCTGTTTGGGGCAACTTATAAATGCGGGGGCGTTTTTAAAAACGTCGCAGTACCGTTTGGATCGCGGGTTTTGTCTGCTTATCCGGAAACGCGGTTCCATTTCTACACTAAACGCAGACCATAGGTCGACTCCCGTGGTCTACCCTCGGGTTGCATTTTAGGATAAACAGCTTATCTTGAAACGCACAAACTGCCACAAACGCACTTTTATTAGATATATAAATATATAAGAATTGTGTGATGTGTATGTAAATGCCCTTATTATTTTTTTCCTAGGAATCTCTTTCTATTTTATCTCTCTTAGAGCTAGTTTTCATTAGGATAATTAAATGGCTGCAACTCATTGGATCTCATTTTTTGAACTCAGTACAGGCATCAATTTAATATAAAGTGAATAAATATAAAATTTTATTCAAGCTTCGTCGATTGATAGATGATAGCTAGGCAAGCTTAAATTATAGAGCAAATTCAATGTTTGGTTTTTTTTTCTTGTACATAGATTGATTGTAGCTAGGGCTGTCAAAAAAGTTCGTTGTTCGTGAACAGTTCGTGTTCGGTTCGTCAATGAGTTCGTGTTCGATTCGTTCGATAAGTAAACGAGACAAACGCGAACAAATTTTTTTCGTTCGGTTAGTTAAACGAACCAAACACGAACAGTGATGCGTTCGTTCGTGTTCGAATCGTTATTGTTTGAAATATAAAATAATATAAAATAATTATATATAAAAAATTTATTATATTTTAAAACATTAAATTTTATAAATTATAATATATAATAAAATAATAATAATAATATATTAATATACTATAGTAGTAATATACTAATATAGATATTGTATATTTATATAATATAAGTTATATAATTAATATATAATATTATTTTTATATATTAATATTAGGGATGTCAAACTGGCTCGTCGTTCGCGAACAGCTCGTGTTCGGTTCGTGTTCGGCTTGTTCGTTAAGAAACGAACACGAGCTTATTTCAAACAAACTAAATTTTAAACGAACCGAACACGAACACAAGCTTTGTTCGTTCGTGTTCGGTTCGTTTACACCCCTAATTGTAGCATATAATATTAAATAAATTATATGATGATGAGTAGGAATATTACTTGGAGAAAAGAAATAAAAAAAAATAATGAAAAGTAAAAAAACAAACTCCTTGTAATCTAAACAATCACAAAAAATAGGAAAAAAATTGCGTACGTAAGACGTACGCAGCGTTGCGTACATAATAGATATTATATGGGTGTTATATCGACATTATATTTGCATTATATCAGTTGTACCCTCCATTTAATCTCTATATAACCTACCTGAACATACAAATAAGTTCCGCGCTTCTATTTTCACATATCTGTAGGTTACATGGAAGTTATATGGATGTTACAAGGGATATAACGTGAATATAATGCTGAAACATTCATGTAACCTCCATTATGTACGCAGAGCTGTATACGTCTGACGTACGCAAATTTTTTCCAAAAAAATAGATTATTTTTTTATAATATTTTTGGTCTTTATTTCTTAAAGCAGTTTTGAAAAGTAACAAAATATATTTAATTACGACGTTTTTTTTCTTTTTTTTTTTATTTTGAAGAAAATAAAATATTATTTCAATATGCAATTATTTTATAGAAAGACTTTGCACTTATATCAAACAAGCATTTTAATATAATTTTTAAGTTGAAAAATTAAATATAAATTGACGACAATTCATATTTTGATCTCAAAAGAACTTATAATGAAATTTAATATATCAATGAGATAAATCTACCGATACTGAAATTGATTAAGTTTGAATCTAAGGGTTCGTTTGGGGTAGTACTGCAGTGGCGGTATGACACCGCACCGCAGTTTTGCCCTTTTAAATAAACTTTGTTTTGAGAGTTTTTTTTTTTCAAAAAGTTGCTACTGAAATCAGTGTTTTCCTACTGGTTTTGTTTAGGTGTGATGACAGCTTTCTAAATGCAGTCTTACATTTTAAAAAAGGAAAAACAAAATGTAATAGTCAGCTTTTTGTAACATCAGATTATTCTTCAACAGCTTCATAACCGTTTCTCAATAAGTTGCATATGCCCCAAAAAAACCCTAAGGGCAAAATCAAATAATTAAGGAATGATTAAAATCTTTTAAACAAAAGTCAAATAATTTTTAAATCTTCTATGCAAATAATGAAGTCATATGCCTTTGATAGAAGGAATTCAACAACCTAAGATAACTCAATTCTAATATCATTAATACAATTAAAATGCTAAATGAATTAATTATAATAAAAAATAACATTGGTCATTTTATAGAGTGTTTTTAAAGACTTTGAATAAAATAACTAAATATTTGCTCTTTAGAAATCTTAAATGTATCAGCTTTCTCAACATATATGGCATTTCAATTAGGAATCAAAGAGAGTTTGGAGATCTACAGAACACTACAGTTTTGCTTAACATTCAACTCCAATGGTCATATCAATTAATAGCCACTATTGTCTGACTGTTGTCACACATCATAGGCACCTGATTGCCATTGTTCGACCATCGTTACTTAGTCGCCATCATTCAATCACGCCCATTCATTGCTACTAAATAGCCATCATTCAATCATTATCATCATTTAATAGGCGTGGCCTGTCTGCCTTCCTTGACTGCTATCATTTTATCATCATCTAACAATTCTTCAACAATCATTGTTACATCAACAAGGGATCAAAAAAGTGCAATTTTGTTGTATCATCTATCGTAATTGTGTGGAAGAACATATCTATATAATTTCTATCAAATATAGTTGATGGTTTCCATATGCCAAAACCTATTATTTCTTTCTTTTCTTTTTCGGATATTCTACCAATGTTTTTAAAATGTTTTTCATTTTTTCATTTATTTTCTAGAATGCAATATATCAATTTTATGAATAATAAAAACATTAAATATGACAATTTAGATGTATACCACATAATTCGTATATTTCTGTACAGCTAAAGCCTAAAATTTGATATTTACTTATAGAACCATAAATATTTAAATTACATCAATATTATCTTTGTTTTAAATGAAATTCACTTTCAATTGATTGGGAGTTTAGTCTCTCAATCAAGAGGTCATCAATTTAAGGTCATGAATATTGGGTGTGCGCTTGTTTAGGATTAATTTTGCTTAAATTTCAATATATATATATATANGCCCGTTTGGGGCAGCTTATAAATGAGGGAGCGTTTTTGAAAACTTCGCGGTACCGTTTGGATCACGCGTTTTATCTGCTTATCCGGAAACGCGATATCATTTTTACACTAAACGCAGACCGCAAGTTGACTCCCGCGGTCTACCTGCGGGTTGCGTTTCAGGATAAACAGCTTATCCTAAAACGCACAAGCTAGACCAAACACACCCTTATTAGATATGTAAATATATAAGAATTGTGTGATATGTATGCAAATGCCCTTATTATTTTTTTTTCCTAGGAATCTCTTTCTATTTTATCTCTCTTAGGGCTAGTTTTTATTAGGATAATTAAATGGCTGCAACTCATTGGATCTCATTTTCTGAACTCAGTACAGGCATCTATTTAATATAAAGTGAATAAATATAAAATTTTATTCAAACTTCGTCGATTGATAGATGATAGCTAGGCAAGTTTAAATTATAGAGCAAATTCAATGTTATGTTTTTTTTCGTATGCATAGATTGATTGTAGCATATAATATTAAATAAATTATATGATGATGAGTAGGAATATTACTTGGAGAAAAGAAATAAAAAAAAATAATGAAAAGTAAAAAACAAACTCCTTGTAATCTAAACGATCACAAAAAATAGGAAAAAATTTGTATACGTAAGACGTACGCAGCGTTGCGTACATAATAAATATTATATGGGGGTTATATCGGTATTATATTCACGTTATATCAGTTGTACCCTCCATGTAATCTCTATATAATCTACATGAACATACAAATAAGTTCAGCTCTTATGTTTTCACATATCTGTAGGTTACATGGAAGTTATATGAATGTTACAAGGGATATAACATTAATATAATGCCGATATAACACTCATATAACTTCCATTATGTACGCAGAGCTGCGTACGGCTTACGTACACAAATTTTTTCCAAAAAAATTGATTATTTTTTTATAATGTTTTTGGTCTTTATTTTTTAAAGCAGTTTTGAAAAGTAATAAAATATATTTAATTACGATGTTTTTTTTTCTTTTTTTTATTTTGAAAAAAATAAAATATTATTTCAATATGCAATTATTTTATAAAAAGACTTTGCACTTATATCAAACAAGCATTTTAATATAATTTTTAAGTTGAAAAATTAAAAATAAATTGACGACAATTCGTATTTTGATCTCAAAAGAACTTATAATGAAATTTAATATATCAATGCGATAAATCTACCGATACTGAAATTGATTAAGTTTGAATCTAAGGGTTCGTTTGGGGTAGTAGTGCAATGGCGGTATGACACCGCATCGCAGTTTTGCCCTTTTAAATAAACTTTGTTTTGAGAGTTTTTTTTTTTTCAAAAAGTTGCTACTGAAATCAGTGTTTTCCTACTGATTTTGTTTAGGTGTGGTGACAGCTTTCTAGATGCAGTCTGACATTTCAAAAAGGAAAAACAAAATGTAATAGTCACTGCAGCTTTTTATAACATCAGATTATTCTTCAACGACTTCATAACCATTTCTCAATAAGTTGCATATGCCTCAAAAAAACCCTAAGGGCAAAATCAAATAATTAAGGAATGATTAAAATCTTTTAAATAAAAGTCAAATAATTTTTAAATCTTCTATGCAAATAATGAAATCATATGCCTTTGATAAAAGGAATTCAACAACCTAAGATAACTCAATTCTAATATCATTAATACAATTAAAATACTAAATGAATTAATTATAATAAAAAATAACATTGGTCATTTTATAGAGTGTTTTTAAAGACTTTGAATAAAATAATTAAATACTTGCTCTTTAGAAACCTTAAATGTATCAGCTTTCTCATCATATATGACATTTCGATTAGGATTCGAAGAGAATTTGTAGATCTAAAGAGCACTACAGTTTTGCTTAACATTCAGCTCCAATGATCATAACAATTAATAGCCACTATTGTCTTACTGTTGTCACACATCATCATCACCTAATTGCCATTATTCGACCATCATTACTTAGTCGCCATCATTCGAACACGCCCATTCATTGCTACTAAATAGCTATCATTCAATCATTATCATCATTTAAAAGGCGTGGCCTGTCTGCCTTCCTTGACTGCTATCATTTTATCATCATCTAACGATTCTTCAACAATCATTGTTACATCAACAAGGGATCAAAAAAGTGCAATTTTGTTGTATCATCTATTGTAATTGTGTGGAAGAACATATCTATATAATTTCTATCAAATATAGTTGATCGTTTCTATATGTCAAAACCTATTATTTCTTTCTTTTCTTTTTCGGATATTCTACGAATGTTTTTAAAATGTTTTCCATTTTTTAATTTATTTTCTAGAATGCAATAATGCTCATCTATCAATTTTATGATTAATAAAAACATTAAATATGACAATTTAGATATATACCACATAATTCGTATATTTCTGAAAAGCTAAAGCCTAAAATTTGATATTTACTTATAGAACCATAAATATTTAAATTACATCAATATTATCTTTGTTNAGCTCATCAACATCCTTATCAACTTATTTGTCTAGAAAGAGGAAATGAAATCAAAGTTACAAAGCAATGTATGGTGAGATTCTCTATCAGGAAGAGATTTCAAGAGAAAGTGTTATGCGACATCATTTTAATGGATGCTTGCCAACTCTTTCTAGGGCGTCATTGGCAATATGATTACAAAACCATTAAGATGGGCATGTAAATACATACTCCTTGGATAATGGTACTCGAATTACCTTGGTTCTTATGCAAGAGGAGGTGCAGAATGAGACCAACAAAATGTGGTCCTCTACCATGGTTAAAAAGCTTGATCTAGTGACTCAAGTTCATCGACATCCTTACCAACTTATTTGGCTAAAATGAGGAAATGAAATCAAAGTTACAAAGCAATGTTTTGTGTGATTCTCCATCGGGAAGAGATTTCGAGAGAAAGTGTTATGTGACATCATTTCAATTGATGTTTGCCAACTGTTTTTAGGACGCCCTTAGCAATATGCCTGCAAAACCATTTAATATAGGCATGTACATGCATACTCCTTGAATAATGATACTCAAATTACCTTGGTTCCTATGCAAGAGGAGGTCCGGAATGAGACCAACAACATGTGGTCCTGATTTTCAGTTTTCCTAAAAGAGTTGAAAGAAGCTAATATTGACTACTGACTGCTCCTTACCGAAGCATTTGAGCAAGCCACTGAAGTCCCAATCAAAATGTTGGTGTTGATGAAACAGTATAAGGAGGTTTTCTCTGTGGAAATCCCCATCGACCTACCTCCTTTAAGTGGCTTTCAACATGCAATTGATTTGGTGTCATGTTCGGTTATACCACAAAAACCTGCATATATAATGACTCCAAGGGAACATGAAAAAGTTGATGTCAAGTGAATTGAGATGCTTTCGAATTGGAGCTGGAAACCCCTTGAACTAAATTCAATAATTACTATTAGAAGATGCTCGGAACACTAAACTTGACATACATGGGGATTAGAGCGACTCTATTACTTTCAATGTCTTCGAGATTGTTGCTCATTACAAATAAGATTCTAAGATTGCTTATTATGAGGGAACCTTGCCAAACCCAGGAGAATGATACAAGAGATAGAATTTATTTCAGTTTGTATGTCTTGATTTATGTGTATTAATTTGTTCTTTATGTATTTATACACCATGGTAGCATACTTGCAATTAAGAAAGTCTAGCCTTTATAATGTTGTGTGTTTTAGAGAGTGGTTTTTGGAGTGTTATCTGATTTTTCCTGAAGGTTGACTTTGCTTTCCTTGATGTTGTATCCTAAGGTGGCTTGACAGCGACTTTATACATGCTTAAAAATACAAGAATTTGATACTGCTGCTAGAAGATTTAATTCCCCGGCAACGGCGAAAAAAACTTGACAACAGTTATAAATTTGATAAAGATGTGTATAAAATATTCAATAATTGCAAAGTCACACTTATCAAACAAGTATACGTATCACTCAAGTAATACAGGGCTCTAATGGAGTCTTGGATATCGATCCCACATGGTATCGCTCAACAATACATGGCTCTAATGAAGTCCTGAATATCGATCCCACAGGGAGTAATATTAGAGGCTACGAACTAAGATTTAGAAAANCACTACCTTAACTCATCCTAGACTCTAGAGTTAAGTTTAAAACCAGCCACCAACCCATGGTTAAGCTTGATATTTATCTCATTGGTAAATTTTTTTTTTTAATTTTTAAGAGATAAAGAGAGGGTTAAATCAAAGTACTTGCTATATCGCATGTCAATACTCTATGGTGTCATTTTCACTGCTCATTATCAGCTGTAACCATGACCCAACCCTTGGTTAGCTACTTTAACCCAAGCTAAAGTTCAAAACCGTGAGCCCCCACATGGCCAATACCCAAATTCATGCCAAGAAGCCACCTCAGCCCAAATTGAGTTGAAAGCTCCTCTACTTGACACCTAAGCAGTGGGGTTAACCCCTCAATTGGCCAGCCAAGCTTCCCCTTGGCCAAATTCTATAAAATCTACCCCCCCCCCACGGCCATGAATAGTGTGGTAAAAAAAATTTTACCAAGGCTTCCCAAACTCCTCAGAGAGCTTCTCTAAGAGTCCCTTAGCACATTGCAATCCATTTCCCTCTCCCAATTCCACCACAGAAATCTAATTTTGAGTTTGAATTCCTGCCCGAAACCAGGACAAACTCCAATCTGAACACACACAACACCAAATCTCAAATAAATGGGCTCTACACCTTCACAACAGTGAAGGAAGCCAAACCCCCATCAATTCTCCCTCTGAAATAACCCCTACCATAGCTTTCAACCATCACCCAAAATCGGCTGTGGTCGAAATCATATATAGGCCTTACACCAGAGCCAGAGGCTTCATTCCTAAGTTCTTTGGGATCTAACGAAGGTGTGAAGAATCTCTGATTGAGGCTAAACCTCTCGGTCAAAGCTCTTTAGGACCTAACGAAGGTGTGAAGAATCTTTGATTGAGGCTACACCTCTCAGACACCCAAAATTGGCTTTGGTTGAAATCATATATAGGCCTTACACCAGAGCCAGAGACTTCATCCCTAAGCTCTTAGGGACCCAACGAAGGTGTGAAGAATCTCTGATTGAGGCCAAACCTCTCAAAGCAAAGGTATAACCTTACTCACTCTCCCGAGCCTTCGCGAGCTCTCCAATTATTATGGCTTGACTTCATAGTATGTTTACCATATGGATGTGTTCGTCTCTTCAAGACGAACAATTTTAAAAAAAATCATCAAAATCCATTAAGAAACGAGAGAGATANGTTTTAGGTAAAGGAACGAGAAGACTCGCTAGGTACACTTTTAAATTAATGCATTTACATTTATGTATCTTTTTCAATTCAAACTTGCATGTTAAACAACAATGTCGCCCTGCATGAAAATAAAAATTTATAGGATATCCATAAAACTAAAATCAAAATCAAAATTAAAATCAATCAAGATAAAATTTACCTCCAGAACATTCAAAGTATAAGACAACTCAAATTTTAATCACAAACATAACAAAACAACAATTGCAACTAAATTAAAACGTCTATATCGGATGATTGGGAATTCCTCGGAGGAGGTAACCTACGATTACTAACAAGATTCCCCACTATCTAAATGAAGGTATGGAAATCATTAAGTTGAGTTTAGTAAATTCATTTGGACTAAGTGAATTCGATAGAAAATAGTGGTACCGGAACGAGGGAACCGTAGGATCCTAACCGGTGTCACTCTAATCAACTTTAATATGCCCCATAATATTTAAATGAGCATAACTATAGAGACATCTGACTTGATACATTAAAAAACTTAAACTCGCCACGACGAGGAGCTTGGAGCTAGCATCGTGGGCAGCACAACCTTCTTCAACAGCAAGAGGATCTACAACAACATATCTTTCCTTAGAATTAAAAAACAAGCCATAGGATTTTGAGGTTGTTTGCCTAGTGCAACATAAATCCTCAACTCATCTTTAGGCTTTTGTATAATTTTGCTATATAATTTAAGCTCTAACCCGTCTTAAGATTCCGAGGTTGTCGTTTGTTACGACCTAAATTCTCACATCTTCCAGACTATTTGTGTAATCATTTCACACGAATATAAGCTCTAATTAATAAAATTGACAGGATGAAACATTTAAATATTTTTCCTCTAAATTAAAGCCAAACCATAAGATAGTTTGTGAAGTCACCGAGGTTCTTTTCCGGATCTATGACATCACCTAGTTCTTCATTCTTTGGATCCCAAAATAAAATGTTCCAAACTTGAGTCATTCTCCTTTCACACCTCTTTGTCCGATCTCGTTGAAAAGTCCTAATCCTTTAACCTATTTGAAGATAATATCCATTGATTTTTATCGAGAGTTTTGTTAGGTGACTTAAGCTATCTAGGATGTAATTAACTATAAGGGCTTGCCCTTATGGGAAGCATTCCCGAACCCAGCTTAATATAAACCCTATTTAATTTTTCATATTAAATAGGAGAATTTGTTGGTCAACATAAAAATGGTTTCGCAGACTTAACGAATGTCATACAATCTTTCGTTTCTTTAATCAATTCTTACCAGTAAGTGGTGTGTTTATCTTTCGGGATGAATACATTACTTACGATATTAGACTTGTTTATTTAAATTACTAGGAATATGAGGATGGTGTGGTCTTGTATTTTCAAAATCCAAAATATTATTTTTTCTAAAATATATATATAAATTAAATTAAAACGGGTGTTAGGATATCCATCATAACAGCCAACAACTTAACAACTCTCAACTTTTTAGCGCCGACAATGGTGCCATTGAATATTTTGAAAGATCATAGTTATTGCATTCCTAAATCGTAGAGGCATAAGAATGCGTAACAGAGAGCAAAGAATTTCTTAAAGAGAAGTATCAGCCTAAGAAAATTCAAATCAGAGAGCCAAAAAATTCATAACGAAAGCCATTCCATCGACGGTTAAACTCACAAAATACTTACAGATATCAGTTACGAGAGATTGGCGGGAGGAGGAAAGAAGATTAAAGAGAAGCATGATAGGGGAGACGAGAGAAGACAAAGCGAGGAGAAGCGCGATAGGACAGACGAGACGCAGGAGGGCAGCAAGGTAAATACTACGCGAACGAACGTGGGCCGCTGGGTCTATCCCATGGACAAAACACATTATTTGGATAAGCAACCCAAACGCTGTTACCAAACATGATGACAACATTTTGAAAACGCCGTCCGCAGTTATAAGCTTCCCCAAACGGGGCCTTAGTCACCGGGCATCATATGCCATGTGATTATGTAGTGATTAGGTTAAGTTTTAAAGCTAGCCTTAACCAAGAAGACATACATGAATAATTCTTTCTCTTCTCTTTCTGTCAAGCTCAAATCATTGATTTCTTGATTCTTGGTCAATTCTCGACAAAAAAGATGAAGTTTTTCGCCCATTTGGTGATCCAAAAACTGTAAAATGACCACCTCTGACCTTCATATGTGAGTATAACGTATCTCCAATAAGCTTTAAGGCAGGCACTGCCATTGGAGGAAGCGAGATAACTCCTTTTCGATTTTCATTGAAATTTTAGGACAGAAGAAGTTTCTTTAAAAGCCTAGCAAATGACTTGTCAGAAACGGCCATTATATCAACACCTTGTCCACTGTCAACAAGCTGCAAAAGCTGAAATAGAGAGTCATTAAGAAACTAATCACAAATGTATTTATGATGAATCATAAGAGACGACAGATTTACATACATACCACTCAATTCCTATGTATTTACATATCTAACATCTAAATTTGAATTTTTACATGAAAAGCAGATTTTCACTTCTCAAAAGCTAAAAAAGGTGGCATTTTTATATGATATGAAAATTTTGGGTAGTATAAATGTAAAAGGTAAAGTTTAAGTGCAAGAGATTTAAATGCAAGGAATTGTGTGGCATGCACGTTCATGTTAACAATAATAAGGACAGCTAAAACAATGCATAACATGAAGGAAAGTTTAAATACATAACATAATTTTGTTATAAAATTTACATATCTAAACACTAAACAGATGCATGAGCTAGAGTTTTATTTCAGTTTATATGTCTTGGTTTATATGCTCTAGTTTGTTATTTGCGTCTGTATGTTTTAGAGTGTCATACTTGTAATTAGGAGAGTTTTTCCTTGTGTTAGGGAAGACAGAGACTTTGGGGAGTTCTGTGGTTTTTCCTGAATGTTGGTTTTGCTTTCCTTGCGGCTGTGCATTATATCTTGTTCTTTTCTCAAAAATCTTGAAGTGTGTTGTTTCCAGTTGTTCCTCGTTCTCAATTTGATGTTTTTGGTTGATTCCCACTGCTGAATTTTTTCCCTGTTCCAGCTGATTTCTTCCTTCCTATTTCTGGTTATTTTCTTTTCTTGTTGCCGTATCAATTTTCACATTACTTGATACCAGAGCACAGATTTCTATTATCTATGTTTGCTAAATTTTGTTAGAGCAGATTTCTGTTGGGATTCTGCTCTTTTTATTTTCTTGCTTTCTTCTTGTAACCGACGTCCAACTGTGGGATCCCTTCGAGGCCAGCCACAGGCACGCAGAAGACTATCAGTTGTCTGTTTGATCTCATTTCTTGGCCAAAATTTGTGAATTGATTTATGTCCCTGCATTCTTTTGTGATTTTTTCTGCTCTCAATCATGCATGCACGCAAAAATGTGCCAAGAACCAACGAAGAAGTTTTCATGAAGAATCTTTTGCATGAAATACAATATATGTCAGAGAGACATGCAGCCTTAGAGTAGAAAAGTATGAGGAACACTTAGTTGCACACGATGACAAGGCAAAAAGAGGAGAAATCCAAGATTACTACATGGAGTAGGATGAAGAAGGAATTGCAATGCAAATTCTTGTTCGATCACTATCAGCAAGAGTTTTCATTTATATTCATCATTTACATCAACAGAAGGTGACAAAAGCAGAAAACGTTGTTGAATTTGAGCATCTTGGATTGAAATGCATTTTTTATGAACTCGAAAAACACACTATTACATAATTTTTGAGTAGTTTAAGGCCTTCCATAACTAATGAAGTTCAGTCGCCAGTGTCAACCTTATTGGTCACTTCGGGATGTTGTAAACCTTCCTTTGCCTTTTTGTGTGGTGTCAGGGCTGAACAGGCCGACTTCAACAAATATGTCATGCCAAGTTGCTGCCAGGTGCCAAAAAAAAGGGATGACAACAGCCTACATCCAGCCTTGCCTCTGAAAAGCAAGTTATCCAAGTGAGAAACAATTATGCTAATAAACATTACTTCAAATGCCATGGATTTTACCATACGACAACCAATTGTCAAAATCATCGTGTCATTTCATTGGTGGAAGAGAGAGAACCCGAGACCAGAGATTCTTTAGAAGAGGAAGATACTAATTTGGTTGGGGAACAAATAATAACGCAGATGAAGGAGAATGATTTGTAGTGTGGAGGCTTAGCGCTGATCAATCCTCTAACAAGGATTGTTTGTGGCATGACAATTTTAGGACCAGGTGCACCATCCAGAGCAAAGTGTGTAATCTTATCATTAACCGGAGGGGGNATGTCATTGTTCGAAATAACACTACCATCATGCTACTCGTCTTGGTCGTATTTGTACAATTTTTTTTCATTCTGATTCTCCTAGCCAGTGGTTGAGTGACATTTCTGTACTCTGNTATCCTGCATAATTTCACCCATGCAGAAGTCTTCATCATCAACTTATATTTGATTTTCTCAGTTAAGCAATTTTGGATCAAGCCACAAGCACTTCTATTCATCTTCAATCAATTTCTCTCTGACATCTCTTTAGAACATTCCTCGCTATCCATGACTTCCTCTTGATTCAGAGAACACAACGCAACCATAACCTTACATCGCCACATGTCAAAATTCCCTTTGTCGTTAAATTTTGTCACATCAATTTTGACGGGATGCATAACCATGTGATGAATTGACTTTTCCATCGTCATAAAGATGTCAATTCCTCTAATAGAATAGAAAAAAAAAAAAAAACAACAAATTCCTCCCGAGAAATCAACTTCTTTTTTCCCACGGTATTAAAAAAAAAAAAAAATCAATCGCTGAAACTTTTCCTTAATTAAAGCTTTCCGATTCCTCTTAAAACTCTCCTCCACGTGAAGGCTGAAGAAGGAATATGGAATATTCTCTTACAACTTTCCTAGCAAAGCTCTCCATAGGGTGTTTGGTAGCATACTCTTGGGAGGATTTAAGAGCCAAACATAATAAAAATATTAGATAAATTTATGATTAAGTTAAATTCAATTTTTATTTGTTTCATTTATTAAATTTTAATTTACTAAATTCATTTATTAATTAGATTTAACGGATTTAGCAAAGGAAAACAAATATTTCAAATAGATTTATATAAAATACATCAAATAGATTTAATTGAATTTAACTTTAATTGAACCAACATAATTTCAGATTTGATAATATTTGAATTTAATAAATTTAAATTTATCAGATTTAAAAAAAAATTATTTAATTTAAATTTTATTTACAGCCAAACCCCCCCCTTACACTTTCCTTCTCGGCGCCTCCCAGCTAGGGCTGTCAAAAAGGCTCGTTGTTCGCGAACAGCTCGTGTGCGGCTCGTTAAGAAGCTCGTGTTTGGCTCGTTAATTTCGTTCGAAAAGTTAACGAGCCGAACACGAACTAAGATGTGTTCGTTCGTGTTCGACTCGTTTTGGCTCGAAATACTACTTATCAAGTTTATATATATAT
>JXCR01135327.1:61667-85078 GCA_002079205.1 Phalaenopsis hybrid cultivar
TCAGGAACTCATAGTTAACCAATATAATAATCCTATATGAACCACCAGTCTACACGAGGAGCCCTTTAGCGAACATATCCTGTCATAAATTTATATACTCTTAAAGCCGTAAGCAAGCAGCAGACCCGTTTGAGGCAACTTATTTGGTGCGATATCATTTTGAAAACGCACCTGACATGTTTAGGTAAACTGCGTTTTGGCAGCTTATGCGTTTTCAAAACGCTGAAAACAACATTTTCGCACCACACATATCTAAGTGCGGTGACACATTTCTGGCTGCGGTCTAACTTTTACAAAAAAATAAAAATTTTTAATAGCCACCGCACCTAACTTATGAGCAGATTATTAAATAAACTCCAGCTGCCCCAAACAGTCAATTAACTCCTAAAAATTCGATTTTTACGTAAGGACAAGTTATGAAATGCATGGGAGTAGGCAAACCAGCTNTTAAGTGATGGGATAAAGTGAATCAGTTCAAATTGTATTGTGTCAAATAGGAGCATACATATATTTTACTCTTTGGTTCAGACATAAATAACATTGATTAATCTTATGCTTGGTTATTGAATTTGCGGCTAGGCTGTGAGGATACCGACTTTCACTTCGGAGCTCCCACGTTCCCCTCGCCTGAGGGCTAACATCTACACTTCAGCACCCAAACGATAGGACCGAATTGAGGATTTTAGTCTGTCACTCTAAAATCTCCAATTCTACGCCCGATAATTTTATTTCCCTATTTATTTGCACCCAACTTTCAAGGAATTTGACCTCCCTAAATCTTGGATGTAATCTTCACTTTAGTTGTAAAACTCAACATATTTTAACAAATCAATTGGCCAGATTGAAAGTAAATTAAGATCGAAGTGAAAAGATCATCACAACTTCTTTAACATTCTCATGGCTCAATCAATTCAAATCACCATTTCACAAAATCTCAAGACAAAGAGAAAGACAGAGAAAACTACTCAGAACTCATGGAGAAGATACGACAAAATTTGGAATTTATATATAAAAGAAAAGTCATACAAATTTCAATAAGTAAATGCTACTTATCTCTAATTCCTCCCCAAGCAAACTCCTTGAAGTTCCTCTGAATCTCTTCATTTCTTTACAACACACAGAATTCTTCTTCGAAACGACAAGGAGGAAGAAATCTTTCACTTTCCTTCCACTCTTACAATCTCTCGAAGAATTCCTCACAATAATAACCCTAAATTACACTCTCTACACTCTAATGGACTTCCCCTAGACTCCTTTCGACGTTGTGGACTCCTTGGACTCCCCTTTTTTGGCCTCCAAAATGTTTCTCTTAAAGTTGTAGAAGAGTTTTCAGGAGTTGCCTAAGCGACCCTTNCAAATTTCAATAAGTAAATGCTACTTATCTCTAATTCCTCCCCAAGCAAACTCCTTGAAGTTCCTCTGAATCTCTTCATTTCTTTACAACACACAGAATTCTTCTTCGAAACGACAAGGAGGAAGAAATCTTTCACTTTCCTTCCACTCTTACAATCTCTCGAAGAATTCCTCACAATAATAACCCTAAATTACACTCTCTACACTCTAATGGACTTCCCCTAGACTCCTTTCGACGTTGTGGACTCCTTGGACTCCCCTTTTTTGGCCTCCAAAATGTTTCTCTTAAAGTTGTAGAAGAGTTTTCAGGAGTTGCCTAAGCGACCCTTAAAAAATCGTCAACATTCAATGCATCTATTGAGCTAACCGACACGCTTGCCGTCGGCGGCCTCGATGGTGCCGTCGGCGGCCTTCTAGAATATTTGATTTTGGACTCTCGAGAAAAACCCGCCGTCGGCGCCCTAGTTCAAATCTTCATATTTTGGTACTTTTTGCTCCAAATTTGCTCATTTTTTCATCTTTTTGCTCCAATGACCATGATTTAACATACCTGCAACAAAACATCAAAAATACATTTCTTTAAAGTGCAATATCATCAAAATTAGTATAAANTGTTCAAATCTTCATATTTTGGTCCTTTTTGCTCCAAATTCGTTCCTTTTTGCATCTTTTTGCTCCAATGACCATAATTCAACATATCTGCAACAAAACAAAAAAAAATACCCTTCTTTGAAGTACAATATCATCATTATTAGTATAAAATAGGTATGAAAATCTCAACATATTTTTCTTTGGTCAAAATCCCCCAAACTTAACTATTANTGGCTCTTAGGTGACGATTTTTTCATTATATCTTTTTTTTCTTAGAAATCCTGAAGTGTATTATTTTCGATTGTTCTATGTTCTCATATTGTTGCTTTTGGTTGATCTCCTTTGGTGATTCTTTTCCCAATTGTGACTTAGTTCTTTCTTGTTTGTAGTTGTTTACTTTTACTGTTGCAGTATCAATTTTCACCTTACAAACTTTGCTATTTACACTTAAACCTTTGATGTCATAAATTTGCTTATGCATAATGAAGTATATTTCACTTTTAAAAAGAAAGTGTTTATGTGATGTTAAAGATTTGATTGGTATGCATGTAAATATGAGAGTTTAGGTGTTGATATGTAAATACATAAGAATTGTGCGATATATAAGTAAATGCCCATAATATGAATAGCTAAAATTGCAAAGATAGCATTCCAAAAGCTATTTTGAGTGAAATGCCAAAGATGACAACGAAAATCAAGAGCATCATACTCTCTGTGTTCTTTGGAGCTATCTAATTCTCATGAAGGCTTCTAAATAGATTAGTGTAATCACACATGCACCAAATGAACGTGATTAAAATTCATAAAATGCTATTTAATTTATTTTTCTTCTTTAATTAAAAGATCAAAATAAAACATTCATCACCAATAATTATGTTAATTAGTGAAAAAAATATATTCTATGCCAAAATATTAATTATTCCAATGTATAACATTTTAAAATTTTAATTAATATAAAAGATTTTATAATTTATAGTTATAATATTTATTTCTAAAAAAACTAAATTAATTATTTTAATGATTTAATAGTTTTGATACACCACCAACAAAATTTCATCATCCAACACGAATCTTGAGGTATGACACGAATCTCGAGATGATATTTTAAACAAAAAACATTCAAATCTTAATAAAAAAATCATCAAGAGCTCCGATTTCAGCAAACTTATAGTCAAATTGACCGGTTCAATGAGACAAACCTAATGATATGAAAATTAGCCCAATCCAAGTCAAATCAAGCCCAGATCAAGTCATTAAACCACAGTTAGAAGATATATGAATACATTTGAAAAGTCAAACGTCTGTTAAATATGACAAGTTTATACTCAAATTGAGCGACTCGACAGGACGAATCCAACGGGCCCAAGTTCACTCAATTCTGACATCATTAAGACACTCAAATGTCCATTAAACGCCATATACTTGAGGGAAGCTCTCCGGACCGTCCGATCAAAATGATTCATATTCCTGCATTAATTGCACCCAAAACACCATAAATAGAGCCCCATCCATCTCATGAGAGGGAGGAAGTCTAGAGAGAGCCTGAGGTCTTGAGGAGAAGCTGCAGCTCAACACCACCACCGACCGCCATCGACTACAGCCGACCTCCGTTGTCGACCGCCGTCTACCGCCGTCAATGACCGACAATCACCGCCGACCTCAGATGCCACCGCCTACCGTTTTTGACCATCGCCAACCGTCGTCTACCACCGCCGACTGTCGTCGACCACGACCTACCATCATCAATCACCACCAATCATACGCTGTCAGTCGACATTGTAATATGAGGAATATAGTCACTATTTCCCGTCTGTGGGACAAGAGATTTCTGTAATCATCAATCAATAACGGATTTCCGCAACTGGGCCATACTCCGTGGTTGTCCCTAACGGGTTTTCCACGTAAAAACCTCTGGAACCGTTTTTTTCTATTTCATCTGTGTGTGTGTGTGTGTGTGTTAAACTTTAGTACAATGCTAAGACGATAATTTGTTACTCTACCGCAACGAATTTTCTTGCACGCATCATATATATATATATATAAGAAATGACCAAAGACTATTATACGAGCCTCCAACCACTTTTAATATACCTAATAATTCGAGTGTCACCTCCTTATGGCCAACTGTGCCAGAGGAATTCGACCACTCAACCTGACGTGGTTTACTATGAGGTTGCCAACCAACAGGTCGAGGTACGCGACGCCTATGATATATATATATATATATATATATATATATATATATATATATATATATATATATATATATATTTNATGCTCGAACCTGTGACGCCCGGGTTCGAAATTAAAATGCAATCTAGGTACATATCATAATTTTAGATATTAGGTATGTAACCACATAAAAACTAGAATCGGATTAGAAAAAATTAAATATATTTTTTAAAAAATAATAAATAAATAAACAAATAAATAAATTATAAATAAAAATCGACACCAAATAGAGCCTTAGATCTTGATATGCTGCCAATAAATTTTTCATCATCTGACACAAATCTTGAGGCATAACACGAATCTCGTGGTAATATTTTAAGCATAAGATGTTCAAATCTTGATAAAAATTCATCCAGATTTCAACAAACTTTTAGTTAAACTGACCGGCTCGATGAGACAAACCTAATGATATAAAAACTAGTCCAATCCGAGTCAAATCAAGTCAATATCAAGTCATTAAACTATTCTTGGAAGATTTCCAAACACATTTGAAAGGTCAAACAATTGTCAAATATGACAAGTTTATACTCGAATCGAGCGTCTCAATAAGACAAATCCAACGAACCTAAGATCACTCAATTCTGACATAATTAAGGCTCTCAAATGTCCATTAAACGTATAGTTGAGGGAAGCTATTTGGACCTTTCGATCAAAGTGGTTCATATTCCTGCATTAATTGCACCCAAAATATTATAAATAGAGCCCCATCCCACTCATGAGAGGGGGCTGAAGTCTAGGGAGAGAGCCTGAGGTCTTGAAGAGAAGTTGCAGCTCAGCATCACCGCCGATCGTCGTCGACCTCCACCGACCGTCGTCGACCACCGCCGTCCGCTGACGACCACCGCCTTCCTCCGACAACCATCGTTGACCATTGTCGACCATCGCCGACCGTCATTGACTACCGCAGACCTTCGTCGACCTCCGCCAACCGTTAGCGACCACCACTAACCACCATCGATCACCGTCAACCAGACGTCATCAGTCGACATTGTAATCTGAAAAATATATTTACCCTTTCCCATATGTGGGACAAGGGATTTCTGTAATCATCAATCAATAGTAGATTTTCGCAACTGGGTTTGACCCCGTGATTTTTCCCTTACGGGTTTTCCACCTAAAAACGTCTCGAGCCATCACCGCTTGTTTCTCTTTCATGTGTGTATGCGTTGAACTTTAGTACAATGCTAAGAAGATAGTCCGTTACTCTACCGCCGTGAGTTTTCTAGCACGCATTAGATTGGCGCCATACGTGGGAAAGTTTCAATACCACAACTAAAGTACTTATACGGTTTACTACATGGCCACCACACATAATATTCGTGACATCGAAGCATCCTGCTCCAACAACCATCATTCCAAGGAGCAGTCACGAAGCCAAGGGCGGCATGCTTCTTCATCTTCCTGCCTTGGAAGACGCTATCCTGCCAACGAAGGTGTTTCGAGTCCTTCAATAGAAGATCGAATGCGTAGAATGGAGGAGTCTCAACTAGAGATCCTACAGCTCCTACATGAGGCTCAACAACCACTGCTACACCATCAGATAAAACTTGTTTACCATTAACTCCACGATGCACGAGAAGCATACCGCTTGGAGAAACTCGTATCAGCTCGCCTCATCAAGAAGGAAAACGTCCCTTGTCAGGTCATGATGCTGAACTTCTAGATACCGCAAGTTCACTCATCCATATCGTGCAGCTCAACCGACGCCACTTCTTCCTGCCATTCCAGATAATTTCATTCGTAATTAACTAAGACACCTCGTTTGGGAAGAGTTCCCCTAGAGAAAAAGGATTGCTTCTACGCTCACCATAACATCCATGAAACTTCTTCTTTAGCGGATGTGGTCCTTCAACACCCCATCCCAACAGGCTTCAAGCTTCCGAACATCGATACATATGAAGGGATAACCGACCCTTATGAGCATATTGATCATTATCGAACCATCATGCACATTCAGCGTGCCTCTGATGCGCTTTTGTATCAAGTATTTTTGGCTAGTCTTAAAGGACAAGCTCAAACCTGGTTCTACTCTTTGCCAGGGGGCACTGTAAACACCTTTAACGAGCTTGCCAAACTGTTTGCGGAGCAGTTCATCACAAATCAAAGGTTCATCAAGGATTCATCCCATATCTCGGGAATTCTTTGAAGTGAAGGAGAGCCGCTCAAGGATTACTTCCGCAGATTTTCTACTGAAGCCCGTTAGAATCCAAGGGTGGATCCGGGGTTACTAAGGGGAGTCTTCCTTGGGTGGATCCGCTTAAGACCTTTTTACTCATCACTGATGCGAGAGACAGTTCGGTCTTATGCTAACCTTGTCCATCGTGTTGAGCCCCAAATCACTACGGATGAGGCCATCAACACACATAAAGAGTAGTTCGAGAAATTTAGGGGAAAGCACAAGAATAACACTAAAGATAATAATCAATCTTCGCAACGGAGAAAGTCCGAGCAACAGAGGAATTGCGACCCCCTTTCTCAACTTGCGGGCCAACGAACTGAATATCGACCCAAGAAATAATATACACCACTCAACAAGTCACGTGCTAACATCTTGATGGCCATCAAAATGAGCAAGCTGTTAAGTGACCTCACCCCCCTAAAACCTAACTCGGGAAATCAAGAACAATACTGTCATTTTCATTGAAGTCGTGGCCACACCACTGAGGCATNGCAAGAAATATTCAAATCTTAATAAAAAGTCATCCAGAGCTCTGATTTCAGCGAACTTATAATCAAAATGATCGATTTGATGAGATGTTCCTAATGATATGAAAACTAGCCCAATCCAAGTCAAATCAAGTCATTAAATCACAGTTAGAAGATTTATGAATACATTTGAAAAGTCAAACGGCTGTTAAATATGACAAGTTTATGCTCAAATCGAGCGACTCGATAAGACGAATCCAACGAGCCAAAGATCACTCAATTCTAACATCATTATGACACTCAAATATCCATTGAAAGTTGTATGATTGAGGGAAGCTATCTAGACCATCCGATCAAAATGGTTCATATTTCTGCATTAATTGCACCCAAAATATTATAAATAGAGCCTCGTCCCTCTCATGAAGGGGAGGAAGTTTATGAGAGCCTGAGGTCTTGAGGAGAAGCTGCAGCTCAGCACTACCGCCGACCACCGTCGACCACAGCCGACCTCTGTCGTCGACCGCCATCGATCCCCGAAGATCACCGCTGACCTCAGAAGACTACCGCCTACTGTCATCGACCACCGCCTACCGTCATCGACCACCGCCAACCGTCGTCAACATCCACCTACCGTCATCAATCGCCACCAACCATATGTCGTCAGTCGACATTGTAATCTGAGAAATATAGTTACCCTTTTCCATCTGTGGGACAAGGGATTTCTGTAATCATCAATCAATAGTAGATTTCCGTATTTGGGCCAGACCCCGTGGTTTTTCCCTAACGGGTTTTCCATGTAAAAACTTCTGGAGTCATCACCGCTTTTTTTCTATTTCATTTGTGTGTGTGTTGAACTTTCGTACAATGCTAACACGATAATTTGTTACTCTACCGCCGCGAATTTTCTAGCACGCATCAGTTCGGTGCTGTTTGTGGGAAGCTCTCAATCCCACAATTGAAGTACTTGCTCAATTTTCTACACGGCCACCAGGCAAAATATTCGGGACAACAGAGTAGCTCGCTCTAACTCCCATCGTTCCAGGGAACAGTCACGAAGTCAAGGGCGACATGTTTCTTCACTTCCTGCCCTCGAAGATGTTATCCAACCAATGATTGGGTTTTGGATCCTATGGAAGAACAAATACGTAGAATGGAGGAGTCTCAACTGGAGATCATATAATTCCTGCGAGGGATCCAACAGCCACTGTCCACACTGATGACTGAAACTCGTTTACCATTGAATTCACGACCTACGAGAAACATACTGCCCGGAGGAACTCGTACCGTCCCCCTGCTCAAGAGGGAACAATTCCCTTGCCAAGACATGATGTTGAACTCCTAGACACCGCAAGTTCCATTCATCCATCTCATGCAGCTCCCCTAGCACCACCACGTCTTGCTACCGTTCCAGATGATGTCATCCGTAACGAACTACGTCTGCCTGGGGGGCACCGTAAACACCTTCAATGAGTTTGTCAAACTATTTGTGGAGCAGTTCATAACAAATTAACGAATCATCAAGGATTCATCCCATCTCTCAGAAATTTGTCAAAGTAAAGGAGAGTCGCTTAAAGACTACTTCCATAGGTTTTTTGCTGAAGCCTGTCAAATTCCAGGAGTAGATCCAGAATTATAGGGAGTTTTCCTTGGGGGGCTCCGCCTAGGACCCTTCTACTCATCACTGATGCGGGAGACAATTCGTTCTTATGCCAATCTTATCCACCATGTTGAGGCCCAAATCACTGCAAATGAGGCTATCAATGCCCATAAGGAACAATTTGAGAAATTAGGGGGAAAACACAAAGGTAACTCCAAAGACAATAATCAATCATCGCAACAGAGAAAGGTTGAATAACCGAAGAATCGTGACCTCATCCTTTAATATGCGGGTCAACGAACTGAATATCGACCCAAGAAAGAGTATACACCACTCAACACGTCACGTCCTAATATCTTGATGACCATCAAAGATGAGCAAGCTGTTAAGTGGCCTCACCCCTTAAAACCTAACTCGGGAAATCAAGAACAATACTGTCATTTTCATTGAAGTCGTGGCCACACCACTGAGGCATGTAAGCTCCTTAGGGAAGAAACTGAAAAGTTGATTCAACAGAGATATCTTGGTCGATTTATACAAAACAAACTAGCTGGTAGCGATAATGCTCATACTGGGGGGGCAACAAACACAAAGTCAACAACATGGGGGTCACCCAGTCGTGGGCGAAATTCAAACAATTGCAGGAGACTCGTTGTTGAATAATCAAGTTCTTATCACTGTAACTAATGAACCAATGCAGAAGAAATTGTGCCTCGAGCCTATAACTTTTGATGATTCTGACTTGGAAGAAGTTTGAGTCCCCCACCAAAATCCTCTCGTTATTAGTGTAGGAATTGGCGAGCCCTGCTATAACGTAAAGAGGATCCTGATCGACAATGGGAGCTCTGTCGATGTCTTGTTCAATTCAACTTTCCTTAGTTTGGGATTGACAAGGGAAACACTTTAACCTGCATCTGGGCTATTATATGGTTTTGATAATCGACTAGTACAGGTCGAAGGAACAATAAATCTCCCTATTGTGATGGGAGATTTTCCTCGACCCATCTTCGAGAGACCTCTGAAATTCATCTTTGGCATCGTAACATCTGTGCTACACTTGAAGCTCAAATTTTCAACCTCAGCAGGGATTGGAGTCGTACGAGGAGATCAACAGTTAGCACAATCATGCTACCTCAGGCAAGCTGAACCACTTCCATCAGTGACACTTAGCATTGAAAACTTTGATCTCTGAGATGAAAATGTTTCTCAAAGAGCTTCCCCCATGGAAGATTTGGTTCATGTCCCACTCTCTGATGAACACCCATCGATAACAGTACGGCTTGGTTCCTTACTCTCTGAAGAACAAATGTCAAAATATGTAGATCTCCTCCAAAGGAACCAATATATTTTTGCATGGACCTCGGTCGACATGCCTGGGGTTGACCCTGAAATAATCATGCACTCTTTAAACATAGATCCAACATTTAAATCGGTCATCCAGAAGAAGCATAATTTTGCCCCAGATCGCTTGCAAGCTATTAAACAAGAAGTCAACAAGCTTCTCGAAGCAAAGTTCATACGGGAAGTTCACCATCCTGCATGGCTGACCAATGTCGTCATGGTGAAAAAATCTAGTGGTTCATGGAGAATGTGTGTCAACTATACAGACCTTAACAAAGCTTGCCCGAAGAATAGTTTTCTCCTCCTGCGCATAGATCAACTCATTGATGCCACGTCTGGACATCAGATGCTAAGCTTTATGGATGCATACTCAGGGTACAATCAAATAAAAATGAACAATTGACGAGGAGGGCACCTCTTTTCAAACAAATATGGGCTTATATTGTTATCAGGTTATGTCATTCGGGTTAAAAAATGCTGGTGCAACTTATCAACGACTCATTAACAAGGTCTTTAAAAACCTTCTTGGGCGTATAATAGAGGTTTATATTGATGACATGTTAGTAAAAAGCCTGGAAGCATCCCAACACATTTCTCATCTGAAGGAGTGTTTCCAACTCCTTCGTAAATACGATTTATGACTTAACCCGACTAAATGTGCTTTCGAAGTTACATCAGGGAAGTTTCTGAGATTCATGGTTACCTATCGTGGAACTGAGGCAAACCCAAAAAAATCAGGGCATTTAGAGATATGGTGCCCCAAGGAACATCAAGGAGGTTCAACGCTTGAATGGTTGTATAGCCGCTCTATCTCGTTTCTTAGCTCGTTATGGGGATAAGTATATGCCCTTCTTCAGGATACTTAGAGGTGTTTGAAACACTGGTTTTCAATGGACAGATGATTGTCAAATTGCTTTTGAGCAACTCAAGGCATATTTGGCTTCACCGCCCCTCCTCTTAAAGCTCGTCCAAGGAGAGATGTTTTATATCTATTTGACTATTTCACCTCATGCAATAAGCTACGTGCTTGTCAAAATGAAAAATTCAATTGAGAAAATAGTAGACTACGTTAGTAAAATTCTCTCCGACACAGAAAGTCGTTATTCGATGGCAGACAAAACTGCGCTAGCCTTGGTATTCTCAACAAGGAAACTTCGTCCGTACTTTCAGGCTCACACTATCGGCGTCTACACACAACTCCCTTTGAAGGTTATCCTACAAAAACCAGAAGCATCGGAAAGATTAGTTAAATGGCCAGTAGAACCGGGGACATCCACTATTTACCATGACCAAACATCAAATCACAAGTGTTGGCCAACTTTGTAGTAGAATGTACAGTGCCTACCTCTGATGAACCACCCTCTTCTTTTCCACGATCACCTCAGTGGACACTATACGTAGACGGAGCATCCAAAAATTCAGGAGCTGGTGCAGGAATACTACTTATCTTGCCAAAGAAAGACATTTTGGAGTACAGACTTCGTTTGAAATTCCCAACCACCAATAATGTTGTCGAATATGAAGCACTTGTCTCTGGATTAAAGCTTGTCATTGACTGTTAAATACGAAACATAATCATCTACATTGATTCTCAACTCATCGCATCCCAAGTAGAAGGAGAATTCGGCGCTCATAACTCACATGCCAGCTCATTCACACCCTTCGGGAGCACTTGTCTCATCTTTTATTTTATAATATTCACAAGGCATTTAATTTTTTTAATCGCAAAACTTATAAAAGTTTCATTTTCATCCGTGTTTTTCTTTTGTAAAATAATTTAAAATATTTATTTGTAGCACGCTTACTTTATCTTCTAATAATAATGATTAATAATTGTTAATATCATATATATTACAATTTCATATCATATATACACTCTACTAAGGGCCCGTTTGGGGCAGCTTATAAGTGAGGGTGTGTTTTTGAAAACGCCACGGTACCGTTTCGTATGTTTTGCCCGCTCATATGAAAATGCGGTTCTATTTTTACGCTAAACGCAGGTCGCGGGTCGAACCCCGCGGTCGACTCACGGACCATGTTTCAGGATAAGTTGCTTATCCTACTTATCCTGAAACGCACAAGCTGTCCCAAACACACCCTAAATCTGAGATTTTGATCTATTAAATATCTTCTTTATTCAAAATTTTTATTTTTTTTAGCATGTCTTTCTAATTAGAATTATGTAAAACATATACCAAGNCTTAAGAATTAGAATCGGATTAGAAAAATCAAATATATTTTTTAAAAATAATAAATAAATAAATAAATAAATAAATTATAAATAAAAATCGACACCAAATAGAACCTTAGATCTTGATATGCCACCAATAAATTTTTCATCATCTGGCACAAATCTTGAGGCATGAAACGAATCTCAAGGTAATATTTTAAACACAAGATGTTGAAATCTTGATAAAAATTCATCTAGAGCTCTGTTTTCAACAAACTTATAGTCAAACTGATCGGCTCGATGAGACAAACCTAATGATAAAAAAACTAGTCCAATCCGAGTCAAATCAAGTCCATATCAAGTCATTAAACCATTCTTGAAAGATTTTCATACACATTTGACAGACCAAACTGTTGTCAAATATGACAAGTTTATACTCGAATCGAGCGTCTCAATAAAAAAAATCCAACGAACCTAAGATCACTCAATTCTGACATCATTAAGGCACTCAAATGTCCATTGAGTTTATTCCGGAATATGTGGGAGCATCTTGGTGGCAGGTACTTGCTCTTAAAATAATGAGGCAAGGTTTCTATTGGCCCATAATTAAGCAAGACACGTTAGAGTTTGTACAAAAATGTAAGGGTTGCCAACTACATTCTAATCTTACGCATGTGCCGCCGGTAGAACTCACATCATTTCTGAGTCATTCACCTTTCGCTCAATGGGGGTATATATCATGGGACCATTTCCACTAGCTACTGGGCAAAGAAAATTCATCATCTTAACTGTCGATTACTTCACCAAATGGGTAGAAGCGGAGCTGCTCACTAAGATCACTGAAGCAAATGACAAACAATTTGTTTGGAAAAACATCATCTATTGCTTTGGGCTCCCCGCGAAGATTATCACTGATAATGTGACTCAATTCACTGGAAGGGTCTTCACATCATTCTGCAAAGATCTTCACATTCAGTTTGTGCACACTGTCGTGGCGCATCCCCAAAAAAATGGGCAGACAGAGGTGATAAATCAGACGGTGCTCAAGGGGTTGCAGACTCGTCTTGAGAAGGCTGGGAGGCAGTGGGTAGAAGAGCTACACAACGTCCTTTGGGTATATCATACAACCACACGCACTTCAACCGGGAAAACTCCATATAACTTGTGTTTCGACACTGAGACTGTTATCCCAGTTGATATCGAAGTTTCAAACTAGCGAGTTAAGACTTTCGACTCAGATAGAAACGAGGTAAAGCTCCGACAAGATTTTGATCTCCTCCTAGAAACAAACGATGTAGCCCATCTCAGAGCTGCTTCCTACCGCTAAAGAGTTGCTCGTCACTTTAATCGGAGAGTCAATCCTCGACTTATCTCCGTCGGTGACCTGGTCTTGCGTATTATTGAAGCCACCGATCATGGTCCCCAACGCAACAAACTATCACCTCTCTGAGAAGACCCATATATCGTGGCTGTCATGATCAAACCTGGAACCTTCAAGCTCAAGGGTTCAGATGAGAAAATCTTGCCTCGGACTTGAAATGCAGAAAATCTTCGCAAGTACTACCAGTAACACCCTAGTCGTGCAGTCCACAATTGTTATTACATCACAACTCATGCATAATCAATGTATCTTAAAGATTATTCACTTACTTTCCTATACATAAAAGATATCTTTAGAAAGTGTAATGGCTCATCCACGAGTCACTTCATGCTCTCGACTCGAGAAATACACAACTTCGGTTATTTCTTAGTCAGAGCACGATCAATCTCAAAGAGATTTGATCTAAACTCCACCATATGGGTTAACATCGTTGAATTTTTACTCCGATAAACAACTCTGGACAGGTTAACAGTCCTTGGTGGGCTACACCAGACCCCTTCCACACATATTCATAAGTGAGCAATGCTCCGACAAACAACCTCGGATGGGTTAATAAGTCCTCGGTGGACTTCCATTGGCTCCTTTTATGTAGGTTAACATCATCAAGTAATACTTTGATGTATAGCCTCAGAAAAGTTAAAGGTCGCTGGCGATTTATCCCCATGCTAACCTTGTTACATACTAGAATTTCTAAATGACATTGGATATCCACTGTGACATTAAAAAAAAACCCCCCTGAATCCTTCTTCGGTGAACCATTTTACCACTCAACATCAAGTACACAATCCGCGATGCTTCATCGCCACCCTTTGCCTCGCCGCAACACATCCCGCAACTTATTGCCACAACACATTGTGCCGCCCCGACGCCTTGCCGCGACGCAGCGCTGCAACTTGTCGCAGTGCACATCGTAGCAACACAACTCTGCGACGTGAGACACGTCGTCGCGACGCACGGCTACAATGCGTTACCGCGACACACGGCTGCAACGTGTCACTGCGATGCACCGCCTGAACGCATTGTCTCGGCTCGACGCCCTGCCGCAATGCNCTCTCTTAATAATTTCACATGAAGGATTAAGAAATTCTTACATTAGAGCAATTGTTTCTTGTACTCATAAAATATACATCTATGACTAATATTCAATATTGTAGACTAAGCATCACCTTACAATCTTTGCAAAAATATTTTTTTTTCGTCTAAGTTGAAAGAAGTATATATGTGATTTCAGTGCAATTAAATATCCTTATTGAGGATATAAATTTTCCTAGCATCCATGACCCATGGGTGATACTGTCTCTAGATGACCCAAGGGAGTCATCTTGGATGGATCCCATCATATCCTTCCTCTGAGACTGAACACTGTCAGATGATGCTACTACATCAATTCACATCCGACGCATGACTGCCAACTTCATCCTTATAGGGGATGAACTATATAAGAATGCATTTGTAGGTTCATACCTCAGGTGTCTTCCTCCATCTGAACTTGATTACGCTCTACGAGTTCATTCCAAAATATGTGGGGAGCATCTTGGTGGCAGTCACTTGCTCTTAAAATAATGAGGCAAGGTTTCTATTGGCCCACAATTAAGCAAGACACGTTAGAGTTTGTACAAAAATTTAAGGGTTGCCAACTATATTCTAATCTTACGCATGTGCGGCCGATATAACTCACATCATTTATGAGTCATTGCCCTTTCACTCAATGGGTGGTAGTTATCATGGGACCATTTCCACTAGCTATTGTGCAACGAAAATTCATTATCTTAGTTTTCGACTACTTCACCAAATGGGTAGAAGTGGAGCCGCTCACTAAGATCACTAAAGCAAATGCCAAATAATTTGTTTGAAAAAACATCATCTATCGCTTTAGGCTCCCCGTGAAGATTATCACTGATAATGAGATTCAATTCACTGGAAGGGTCTTCACATCATTCTGCAAGAATCTTCACATTCAGTTGGTGCACACAGTCATGGCGCATCCTCAAACAAATGGGCAGACATAGGTGACAAGTCAGACGGTGCTCATGGGGTTGAAAACTCGACTTGAGAAGGCTGGGAGGTAGTGGACAAAAGAGCTACACAACATTCTTTGGGTCCATCACACAACCGTACGTACTCCAACCGGGGAAACTCCATATAACTTGTGTTTTAGCACTGAGACTATTATCCCGATTGATATCAGAGTTCCAAACCCGTGAGTTAAGACATTCGACTCAGATAACAATGAGGAAATGCTCCGACAACATTTGAATCTCCTCCCAGAAACAAGCGATGTAGCCCACCTCAGAGCTGCTTCCTATCGCGAAAGAGTTGCTCACCACTTTAATCGGAGAGTCAAGCCTCAACCTCTCTCCATTGTGACCTGGTCTTGCGTATTATTGAAGCCGCCGGTCATGGTCCCCAACGCAACAAACTTTCACCTCTCTGGGAAGACTCATATATCGTGGCTGCCATGATCAAACCTGGAACCTTCAAGCTCAAGGGTTCAGATGAGAAAATCTTGCCTCGGACTTGGAATGCAGAAAATCTTTGCAAGTACTACCAGTAACACCCTAGTTGTGCAGTCCACATATCTTATTACATCAAAACTCATGCATAATCAATGTATCTTAAATAATTTTCACTTACTTTCCTATACATAAATGATACCTTTAGAAAGTGTAATGGCTCATCCACGAGTCACTTCATGCTCTCGACTCGAGAAATACACAACTTCGATTATTTCATAGTCAGAGCACGATCAATCCCAGGGGGATTTGATCTAACCTCTTCCATATGGGTTAACATCGTCGAGTTTTTACTCCGATAAACAACTCTGGATAGGTTAATAGTCCTTGGTTGGCTACACCTGACACATTCCACACAGATTCGTAAGTGAGAAATGCTCCGAAAAACAACATCGGATGGGTTAATAAGTCCTTGATGGACTTCCATTGGCTTATCTTATGTAGGTTAACATCATCAAGTAATACTTTGATGTATAGCCTAAAAAAAGTTAAAGGTCGCTGGCGATTTATCCTCATGCTATCCTTGTTACATATTAGAATTTCTAAATGACATTGGATATCCACTGTGACATTAAAAAAAAACCCCCCTGAATCATTCTTCGGTGAACCATTTTTACCACTCCTCAACATCAAGTACACAATCCGCGATGCTTCACTGCCACCCTTTGCCTCGCCGCAACACATCGCCGCGAGGTACTGCCACAACACATCGTGTAGCCCCGACGCCTTGCCATGCCGCACTGCTGCAACTTGTCGCAGCGGCACACCGTAGCAACATAACACTGCGACGCGAGACACGTCGTCGTGACGCACTGCTGCAACGCGTCGACGCGATGCATCGCTGAAACGCATTGTCTCGCCTCGACGCCTTGCCGCGACGCACCGCCGCAATGCGTCGACGCGGTGCACCGCTGGAACGCATTGTCTCGCCTCGACGCTTTTGCCGCGACGCCCCGCCGCAACGCGTCGCCGCGACGCACCGCCGCAACACGTTGCCTCACCGCGATTCTGTATCGTAACTCTTCCCCGCAACTCTTCATCACAACTTTTTATCGCTGCGCAGGACAATTTTCTTCTTCTAGGAAATCCTGGATCAGCTAAGGAGTCTACCTCTACCCTCTCTTTCAAGCCCCAATTTGTAAGGTGAAAAAGAATTTGAAATGTTAAATGTTAATTATTAAAATAATTGAAATGATCGTTCTGCTCCAGCCTCCTCCGCTTCCACTTCCGGCTGTTCAGCTCCTCCTTCGTCCGCTTCCACTTCCCGTCCACGCCTCCGCTGTTCAACTCCACTTCCCGCTTTAGCTCCAGCCTCCGCTTCTGCTTCGGCATTCCGTTGTTTGGCGTTCTCATGTATGTGGCAAATCTGTCTACTTGCACATATGCGGATTATAAAAAAAAAATCAAAGGTTATGGGAGCATTTATTACGAAATCAGTAATATAAACGTCAGAGAAAATAAAGCTCATGGGAGCATTTGGAAAGTTTTCCAAACATTGCGTTTGTGAGTGTCTTATATATAAATTTATAAAGAAGTGCTTATATTTCTTGGACTATAAAATTGAGCTCCCCAAAAAATAAGGGGATAACTGATATGTCATCAATAAATTTTTCATCATATGACACAAATTTTGAGGTATGACATGAATCTCGAGGTAATATTTTGAGCACGGGATGTTAAAATCTTGATAAAAATTCATCCAGAGTTCCGATTTCAACAAACTTATAGTCAAACTGATTGACTCGATGAGACAAACCTAATGATATAAAAACTAGTCCAATCTGAGTAAAATTAATTTCATATCAAGTCATTAAATCATTTTTGAAAGATTTCCAGACACATTTGAAATGCCCAACGATTGTTGAATATGACAAGTTTATACTCGAATTGTGCGTCTCAATAAGAAATATTCAACGAGCACAAGATCTAAATTCTGATATCATTAAGGCACTCCAATGCCCATTAAACATTGTATGATCAAGAGAAGCTCTCTGGACTGTCAGATCAAAGTGATTCATATTCCTGCATTAATTTCACCTAGAATAGTATAAATAGAGTCTCATCCCTTTCATGAGAGGGGGCTGAAGTCTTAAAGAGAAGCTGTATCTCAACATCACCGCCGATCGTCGTCGACCTCTGCTGACCTTTGACAACCGTGGCTGGCCTCCGACAACCACCGCCGACCGTCGTCGACCACCGCCGTCCTTCGTCGACCTTCGCCAACTGTCACGACCACTACTAACAACTATCGATCATCATCAACCAGACGTTGTCAGTCGACATTATAATCTGAAAAATATATTTTCCCTTTCCCGTATGTGGGAGAAGGGATTTCTGTAATTATCAATCAATAGTAGATTTTCGCAACTGGGTCAAACCCTATAGTTTTTCCCTTACTTGTTTTCCACATAAAAACTTCTAGAGTCATCACCGCTTGTTTCTCTTTCATCTCTGTGTGTGTTGAGCTTTCTTACAACGCTAAGATGATAGTTCGTTACTCTACCACCACGAGTTTTCTAGCACGCATCAGATCTGATGATAGAGCTGCAATAATATACATAAAAACATAAAATAAAAATAAAAAAAAATTATTTCAATAATTCTCCTCCCACATTAAATTTAAATCATTTCCATGCAACGACGTCACCACGACCACACTTATTTCTCCAATGCACATAAAATCATAAAATATGCACCTAATATCCTCCTCCCCCCTACTTAAATTAAATACAAATAAATATCCGTTGAATTATGCGACCCTATCACGTAGCACAAAAATCACATATATCAAGGGACCCCCATCTCCCTAGGCTAATGTCTGCCATACCTGAAGCAATTTCATGAAATGGGACGCATGACCAAACCCTTCAAACATTTTATTAAGCTTTCCCTTGCACCAAAGCGTTGCAGGTGGTTTACACGAGCGTTCTCACGTGCGAGTTATGACTACTAAAATTGGAATTTTAGCCTAACGATGATCCAACACATATACGGTACATTTGCTCTCGTTTTTAGAAAAATTAACTAAAATGAGTTTTATAATTATATTTTTATCTGAAAATATGTGTAATATAAATAGTGATTGCTCGTTCATATATTTTATTCAATTTAAAATGAAATTAAATTTAATTTTTTATTAAAAATTTGGTCAAAATATCTCNAATTGCTTGTTCATATATTTTATTCAATTTAAAATGAAATTAAATTTAATTTTTTATTAAAAATTTGGTCAAAATATCTTGAACGTCGATTTTGATGCTGCTAAATCAAACATTGTGATTAGGGGTGTAAATAAATAGATCACGAACGAGCAGAGCTGGTGTTCGTGTTCGGTTCTTTTGAAATTAAGTGTGTTTGAAATAGGCTCCTGTTCGAAATTATTCGTGAAGTTACTGTTCGTGTTCGGTTTGATTTATTTGAAATATGTCTGAAATGTTTGAAATGTTCGAATTGTTCGAAATCTTACAAATTTGTTTGTATTGTTCGAATTGTTCGAAATCTTTCAAAAGCTTAAATCTATAAGAAATTAATGATTAAAACTGTATGAATCACAACACAAATATAAAATAGACGAAGCACAACTCACAATAAAAACATAATATCATATCTCATCCATAAAAAATCAGATCTAAAGACAATATGCGAGATTTCATTCCAAAAAACTAGGTTTCACTCAAAGAAACTAAATAAATCATAGAGAAATATAAGAAAATTAAATAGAGAGACGAACCTGAAGATAAATATAAAATTATAGAATTTAATATAAGCTAAGAAGTGAACCTGAAGATCAGATTATATTTATAAGATGTAATTTTTTAAAATATGTTAAATTTTTAGTGTATATAATTATTTTTAANCAAAATATCTCGAACGTCGATTTTGATGCTGCTAAATCAACCATTGTGATTAGGGGTGTAAATAAATCGATCGCGAACGAACATAACTGGTGTTCGTGTTCGGTTCTTTTGAAATTAAGTGTGTTTGAAATAGACTCTTGTTCGAAATTGTTCGTGAAGTTACTGTTTGTGTTCGGTTTGATTTATTTGAAATATGTATGAAATGTTTGAAATGCTCGAATTGTTCGAAATCTTACAAATTTATTTGTATTGTTCGAATTTTTCGAAATCTTTCAAAAGCTTAAACCTATAAGAAATTAATGATTAAACCTGTATGAATCACAACACAAATATAAAATAGACGAAACACAACTCACAATAAAACCATAATATCATATCTCATCCATAAAAAATCAGATCTAAAGGCAATATGCGGGATTTCAATCCCAAAAATTAAGTTTCACTCAAAGAAACTAAATAAATCTTAAAGAAATATAAGAAAATTCAAGCAGAGAGACAAACCAGAAGATAAATACAAAATTATAGAATTTAATATAAGCTAAGAGGCGAACCTGAATATCAGATTATATTTATAAGATTTAATTTTTTAAAATATGTTAAATTTTTAGTGTATATAATTATTTTTAAAATATGATAAATGATATATATATATATAGTTTAAATTATTTTCTATTTGGAACAATAGCGATTCGAACTCGATCGAACAAATGATTGTTCGTTTATAAACCGAACTAAACAAATTGTGTGTTCGTCTTGTTTGCTTATCGAACGAATCGAACACGAACTCCTCGACGAGCCAAACACGAACTGTTCGCAAACAACGAGCATTTTTGGCAGCCCTACTCTCCACTAAGCACATTCGTGGGGAGAATTGAAACGTTCGGTTCACTTGAAACTTTTCTCTTGTTCCCGATGTGATTGCCTCCCACAGCCAGCTGGGACAACAGGTCATGGTTTCCCTTTGTTTCACTTTTTAACCTTTATTTCTGCTAGCCGCTGCAACTGGAGATCGGCAGAACTACATACCAACAGTTCAGTTTGTGTTTCTATTATTAATGATGCTGATTCTTTTAACTGGCTGCAGATTTTTCACTTTGTTGCTTGCGAAATTGTGTTTCTGCTGTGGTTTTTTTTTTGCTTTCTTACCGCCGTCTCCACATTTACTGCTTTTGGAAATTCTATTTTCTCTCCTTTAGTTCTGCTAGGCTGCAATTTGCCTTCACATCTACGCTTTCATAAGATAGAAACAATCATTTGGAGATTAATAGATCCTTCCTCAAGGAAAAGCTGGGCTGCTGGTACTAAGTCATGTAGTTGCTAGAGATCAAGTGGCAGATTGCATCACAAAATAGCTTGGTTCATTAGATCGTCTAGGTCATGTGACAAGATTGGCTTAATGGATATCTTTTGCTCATCTCGAAAGGGTGTATTGAGAATTGGACCTTTTTTAGGGTCCTATTGGTAAAAAGAAANTATATGTTGTGGTATATGATCATCCATTGGGCAATTCCTATAGATTAGCTACTATTGGGTAGCCTACTATAATGAGCTCTCAAGTAAATATACCAAAATCAGTCATAAACTTATTCCTGATAATACGTACGAATCTTAAACCACTGCAATTAACATCAACACTGTTAATGCTCACATCCAAAACTGCATCGCTTAGAAACTCCAATTATATATGTACTGTTCTTTTATGCTTTGTTTTTTTTTGTTTCATTGATGGAAACAAATAATGTCCATTACCAACATTACACTCATTTATGAGTGCCATACTAAATCCACTCTGTAAATTTTTATCTAATAAATTCATCTTTTTCTTATTTCAATAAAAAAATCCATCACATCAAATCTATAAGCTTTATAGTTCCTATAAGAACACCACATTAAGCATGTACTACCTTTAAGTGTGGCCCTCTCATGAGTGTGTCAAATAGTTGAAAAAACACCTTCGTGCATTTATTGAAGGCATTTAATCAATCATGTGGTATCGTTTGACAATTCAATTTATTATGATTGATCTAATCAAGCTCAACACTCTAAATAGTCATGCAGATCTTTACATTTGTGGCCTCAATGATGAAAGAAATATATAGTCTTTGAGGCTGCTTTCATATGCAAAATTGATGTTACCATTGATGAATTACATGAAAACCTGATTAACCATGAAGCAACTTACAACTTGAAGAAATACAAAATTATTTTCTACTTGTAATAGGAACCCTACCTACATGCCATCAAATTCACAAAATAAAACCTCATTCTTTCTCTTANGCATTTGTGGCCTCAATGACGAAAGAAATATATAGTCTTTGAGGCTACTTCCATATGCAAAATTGATGTTACCATTGATGAACCTGATTAACCATGAAGCAACTTACAACTTGAAGCAATACAAAATTCTTTTCTACTTGTAATAGGAACCCTACCTACATGCCATCAAATTCACAAAATAAAACCTCATTCTTTCTCTTATTTTCCACTTGCCTTGCCACATTAAACATCCACTATTAGTCTCTCTATGCATCATAGATATGGAATGATGATATTTTCATTAATGATGGCTCTAGTGAATAAACATACTAATACAAACTCCACTTCCCTTTTCCTCCTAAGAAATGGCTTACATAATATTTTCTATTTTTTATTGTACCTTAGGATACAACTTCTTCCCAGAGTTTGTTAATTCCTTTTATGGGCTTTTCCTTGACACATTGTCACTAGATTATATTTCTTAACCATTGAATTTCATAAGAAAAATCCCTAAAAAATATTGAATCTATTCATTTGAAAATCGTAAAGCACCAATCTTAAAAAATTCCAACCTTGAAATTCTAAATAATATAGGCCAGTACTTTAATCTAGAGTTTTCTTAGAAGTTTACTATTCTTAGGTTATAATTAACTATGAGGGTTTGCTCTTGCACTGATATCAAACTTCAATATAAAATAAATGATATCTTACACCTAAAGGTAAATGATGAATATATGATTAAAGTAGACCCATAAATCCTAAAAAAATTTTATCATTCAAATGATTCAATTAATTTTAAGATAATATTTTTTGCCTCTCATGATGGTATATTATTCCTTAAATGGTATATTCAGTCACTTAGATGGACATTTTTCAAGTTTTATGGTAAACACACTAAAAATAATTCCACCAAAATTTTTTTAGTAACTTTGTTGGGAATGGTTCCTCTCTCCATCATTAGTATCGACTTGTATTGTTATATTTTGGCAGTATGTTTGCACCACTCAAAGACTATGACTGCACCTTCTTTTGTAGGTTTTCCAGTCATCTTAAAATTGAATGAGCTCATCTGATATCTTTAATCCTAGGTCTCTTCACCTCTTTATTAAATAATATTTAATGTGTAGCTTTGAGTACTTGTTTAATCAAACCTCCTTATGTGTGATTCCATACTTTAGTTTAGATTAGAGCCTCCTGATATGACTGTTCAAGTATGAATCTATCCCTTACTAGCTCATTATCTAGATAAATTTTTAATAGATCTAAAATTATATCCTTGAATCTATTCCTTATATCTCATTTTTTGGAGGAACTTTTTCAGTGTGTTGTATACCTGATGAATGAAATACTAGGGGTAATTTTTATACTTTTTTGCTTTTACTTGAGGCTTATGCAATATATATATATATATATATATATATATATATATATATATATATATATATATATATATATATATATATATATATATATA